>RJVU01072567.1:2477659-2512742 GCA_003731715.1 Anabarilius grahami | reverse complement strand
GATAGATTATAGATTACACTTTGTATATTACACTGACTTTAACGAAAACTACTGTTTTGCAGAACGTGCCATGCCTACTGTGTTCACGCCTTTTACACGGTTTTGACCAGCGGATGTCGCTAGCATTCCACTCCCTTCTGGTTCGCATGCTTTGAAGTAATACAAGAACATTTCTAATTATTATGAGAAACTAAGTCATTATTATGATTTACAGAATCATATTTTTTACTGAAGTGTGGCAGTTACCCAAATTGCACACAAGAAAGTCTCCTCTTCCTCCTCAAAACTCCGCCCACACGCCACTTGATTGACACGCCTCATTTGAATTTGATTTATCATTTGCTGTGTCAGTTTGAGCATTTGATTTATGATTTGAGCATTGAATTATAGATTTAATTATGACAGGCTTATACTGGGTTGATAACGAAAATTAAAAATCAAATTAGTTTTAATTTGATTTTGATACGGTTCTTGCTTCCCCGAATGAGGAAATGAAATTGCATTTGATTTATGATTTGAGCAGCTGTTTTGAAACTTTGATTTATGATTTGAGCAGCTGTTTTGAAACTTTGATTTATTATTTGATCCTTTTAAGCATTTGAATTTTCATTTGAATTTTGTTAGGAAAAAACTTCCATAACTTTTGATCAATTTAATGTGTCTTTGCTAAATAAAAGTGTTAATTTCTTTAAAATAAAGATTCACTGACAATCACCATGTTAAAATGAATCACAGGCCAATACTAAATATCATGCATTTCATTTTTATCATAAAAAGTAAGAGACAGAAGAACAGAATCAGGAAGTGTTATATTCTTGAGGACAGAGAGGTCACACACCTATAGTTGGAGAAGTGGGGATGGTTGTAGAGGATGGGGTCCAACTGACACTCTGCTCAATGACTGCTGATACAGATCCATTATAGGTGCTCCTTTCTGTGCTGCCGTATAGATAAATTCTGTCGTGGTCCTCTGCATCCACTTCAGGTAGCGGCAGAATACGGTATTGCGGCAGGGGCTTGGAGCTTTGTGAGGATATACGAGATAATGGTGGGGATACAGTGTGAAGACTTGTTGAAATTGCAGCGACAGCATCTGAAGAAGAGAAAGAAATGTTCTTCATTCCTGATTTTATATTTGTTTGCTTAAGTACTTCGGAGAGCTCCAAAGGGAAACTCTCCATGTGCTGGGTGGGTATGTGACTGTCCTTATGCAAAAACCCATCTGCGGTTGAGGCATGTGTGCTACCTCTCAAACAGTCTAAACTGGTGCAAAAAACTTGGTGAATAACATTGTCCACTTCGACTATTTTGTCTCTCACTCTGGACGTTGCTTCCTGCTGCTCCATACCTTCATTCTCACACCGGTACGGTTGAATCATGTCTGTTGTTTGAGACTTCTCTTGCTTAGTAGTCTTCATCCGGCCATGTGTATTTTGTGTCTCATCTGAGTCAATTCCATTGTCATACTCGGAGAGCTCACTAGACAGATCTTCCTCAAAACTCTTTGAATCCTTAGCTATTGCTTTATTTTTCAATTCAGTCAGCGTCTTGGGACATTCATGCTCGCATTGCCTCTTTGCATTTTTTAAAACTTTGTTTGAGAGTGGTTCAGTAGTGCTCATGGGCGTCCTCCTCTCCACACCCCGCGAGCTCATCATCCTCAATTTCTTCTCTTTCCGCCCTCTGGAGGCTTTTCTCAGGCTTTTAGGAGAAATGATGAGCTTGTGCTCCAGGCTGCTGGTGCAACACAGATCCACTCCACTCCCGTGGTTACTTTCCAAGTCTGAATTCTTGTTCCCCTGTTGATTTCCCATTATAGCCTCGGTTTTGCAATCCACAGTAGGATCCAACAGGTCCTCAAAAAGCACCTTATTTCTGACTTCATTTGTCTTATCAAGACCCTCACGCTCAGTCTTTGGTCCCACCTCCTTCATGCCAGAACTAATCAAAGCTTTGCCCTTAAGAGCTGCCCTTTCTTTCGTTACGGAGCCTGGACCGTTATTGACTGGGAGAAACTTTGTTAACTTGTTTTTCTCTCTGATTGTTTTGTAAAGCTGAAGAACAGTGCTGGTTCCCTCCATGACAGTTTGCTTCATTAGAGTGTTAACCATTATGATGGTCTTTCTAAGAAAGATAAAATATCCAAATGAGTTTCAAATAAACTTTCTATTCATCAAAGAAGTATCATGGGTACCCCAAAAATATTAACTGTTAATAATATAATATGTTTCTTGAGCACTAAATCAGCATATTAGAGTGATTTCTGAAGGATCATGTGACAATGAAAATTAAAAAAATCAGTTTGTCCATCACAAATCTGAGTAACATTTGACATTTCAGTTAACTTTACACTGATTGTAGTTTTGACTACAGATGGACTATCTGCATTAATTTAACAAGCACTTGTGTCAACAAAAGTAAAAATGAAAGTTAAAAAGTTGCTACAAACAGGTTACAAAATAAAGCAAGTAAAAGTCTTTATAAAATCCACAATCAATGCTTATGTAAAATCCATTTACTTTAGTAATCTGGAATGGAAACTTTAATTCTTACCATCATCCTCTGGCTACTTCACTGGTATTCATTCGAACTGTAGTCTGTCCCATGAGTCTTTTACTGTATTGTCCCTTCTGGCTGTGATTGACAGAAAACTGTTCAATCAACACTGACTTGAACAGACATCATCCCATTCCAAGTTCTGAGGTCAATGTCACAACACAAGTATCCCGTAGTAAAAAATTAATAACATGCAGGAATGATACAAATGAGAGAGATATTAAATGGGCAGGCAAAGGTTAAAACAAGTAATAATATTTAAAAATGCGTGTGTTTGGATACATGATCTAGCAGGGGACATTAATGATAGCGTGCCGCCCACGACAGGCTGTTGGCACACAAGCTGGGCTGTGTCCTCTTCTCAGTGATGAATATTGGAATCCTGCGACTGCAGTTCAGAGTTGGCCGCCAGATGTAGCTGTTCTTCCAGAATTTAATCTAGAGACTTTCAGACAAGCAGATTATGGGTGCGTCTCAATCAGCTCTCTAGTTCAGTAGTCAGGGCACTGATCAGGGAGTCGGCCACATTAATTTTCACGATATACTGATTCACGACCTAGGGAGCTAGGGAGCTGATTGAGACGCAGGGTTTGTGACGCTTGTAAAGTACCTGACATTAGCCCTGTCATTGGTAGGCAATAATTTACATAAAATATAGAATAAAATGCTATGTTATTTACTTGCATATTTCTCATATTTAATATGCATTCATTAATGTCTTTTTGAATGTCAATTTATTCCATTTTATCTTTTAATTTATTTTAAGAGTTGACTGACTGAATAAACCTGTATTAGTAGCTTATTTTATTTAATTTTATTTAGATTTACTAGTATTTTATGTTGTTGTTTTACCTGTCACATTTTTTTAATGGTGTGTAATGATACTGTAGCAATATTGTATGCAGTTATAGCCTACTAATAATACTTTGACATTGTATTTTATTGAATTTTTATTTTGTATATTTCATTATTATTTTATTGTATATTTCTTATCTTCATTTTGTTTTATACTGGCACCTTATTATCGGTTTTATAGCCTACTTCTTTCTCTCTTTTTAAATTTTCCTGCACTATTTTTATTAATGCTTTGACAATACAGGTGCTGGTCATATAATTAGAATATCATCAAAAAGTTGATTTATTTCACTAATTCCATTCAAAAAGTGAAACTTGTATATTATATTCATTCATTACACACAGACTGATATATTTCAAATGTTTATTTCTTTTAATTTTGATGATTATAACTGACAACTAAGGAAAATCCCAAATCTCAGAAAATGTGAATATTGTGAAAAGGTTCAATATTGAAGACACCTGTCGCCACACTCTAATCAGCTAATTAACTCAAAACACCTGCAAAGGCCTTTAAATGGTCTCTCAGTCTAGTTCTGTAGGCTACACAACCATGGGGAAGACTGCTGACTTGACAGTAGTCCAGAAGACGACCATTGACACCTTGCACAAGGAGGACAAGACACAAAAGGTCATTGCAAAAGAGGCTGTCTGTTCAAAGAGCTCTGTGTCCAAGCACATTAATAGAGAGGCGAAGGGAAGGAAAAGATGTGGTAGAAAAAAGTGTACAAGCAATAGGGATAACCGCACCCTGGAGAGGATTGTGAAACAAAACCCATTCAAAAATGTGGGGGAGATTCACAAAGAGTGGACTGCAGCTGGAGTCAGTGCTTCAAGAACCACTACGCACAGACGTATGCAAGACATGGGTTTCAGCTGTCGCATTCCTTGTGTCAAGCCACTCTTGAACAACAGACAGCGTCAGAAGCGTCTCGCCTGGGCTAAAGACAAAAAGGACTGGACTGCTGCTGAGTGGTCCAAAGTTATGTTCTCTGATGAAAGTAAATTTTGCATTTCCTTTGGAAATCAGGGTCCCAGAGTCTGGAGGAAGAGAGGAGAGGCACACAATCCACGTTGCTTGAGGTCCAGTGTAAAGTTTCCACAGTCAGTGATGGTTTGGGGTGCCATGTCATCTGCTGGTGTTGGTCCACTGTGTTTTCTGAGGTCCAAGGTCAATGCAGCCGTATACCAGGAAGTTTTAGAGCACTTCATGCTTCCTGCTGCTGACCAACCTGCACACAGTGCCAAAGCTACCAGTACCTGGTTTAAGGACCATGGTATCCCTCTTCTTAATTGGCCAGCAAACTCACCTGACCTTAACCCCATAGAAAATCTGTGGGGTATTGTGAAGAGGAAGATGCGATATGCCAGACCCAACAATGCAGAAGAGCTGAAGGCCACTATCAAAGCAACCTTGGCTCTCATAACACCTGAGCAGTGCCACAGACTGATCGACTCCATGCCACGCCGCATTGCTGCAGTAATTCAGGCAAAAGGAGCCCCAACTAAGTATTGAGTGCTGTACATACTCATACTTTTCATGTTCATACTTTTCAGTTGGCCAAGATTTCTAAAAATCCTTTCTTTTGTATTGGTCTTAAGTAATATTCTAATTTTCTGAGATACTGAATTTGGTATTTTCCTTAGTTGTCAGTTATAATCATCAAAATTAAAAGAAATAAACATTTGAAATACATCAGTCTGTGTGTAATGAATGAATATAATATACAAGTTTCACTTTTTGAATGGAATTAGTGAAATAAATCAACTTTTTGATGATATTCTAATTATATGACCAGCACCTGTTTTATATCCTACAGTATGTTATGTAAAATAATTATGACTATTAAGTACCTCAATTTCATTTTCAGCTATCAAAGTGCTTGAATGCTTTTAGAAAAACATTCTTACTTCATGGTCGTATCGGCATAGATCTTCTAATCTTTATCAACGTAAAATGCAATTATTTCTTTGTTTGGTGTGTGTAGCCTATATATATCACCCAGTGGCTTTAATTAAGCAAAAAAGCTTTTACAGCATTATTCCGTCTCACGTTCACCTTCTTGTGAGAGATGTTTAAAATTGCAGTATGGAGAGTATTTTTGCATGCTGACTTTAACCCCCCATATTTTCCGTTTCGTTGGAACATCGCAGGTGATGCAGATGTGATCGTCCTCGTGATGGTGCTCCACTGGCAAGAGCGATAGCGCTCGTGACACTGAGTGACAGCAGCGGCAGTGGGCTTGCCCGCTCTCCCCTATATGGCTGTGGATGGAGCGCTATGCTAATATCGGCAGGACAGGAGAAGCACCGCTCCGCTGCCTGCTGTCAGTGGTGGCTTTCGGAGTCTAGGCAGGCTCTTCTACAGCCATGGCCGAAGGTGGTGAAGGGGAAGATGAGGTTCAGTTCTTACGAACTGTAAGTAAAAACACCGTTCTTTATTTTGCAAATGCAATTTTTTTTGCGCATTCTTGATGATTAATTACGATAAGACAGTGTAATGCTGAGACATCAAAAATGTTGGCTCGTATGCCGGGATTAAAGCAACGCTGTTGGGCTTTTCTCAGTGGTTAATTGATTTATTTTCCGTCCTCACGCATATATAATAGCAAGGTGTCATATTAGCAGCTATTTACAGTATTATTCCTTTTCTTTGGAACTTGAGTCAGGTGCGAGTTTGCTCTCGCGACGCACCTGTAGTCAACGCGCGTGAATGGGAATTCAATGAGCATCAGGCAGGTGCAAGGACAAATGATGTTTATGCGACTTTAATTTTAGCGAGAGTAAGATATGCGCGTATGTCTAAGAGGAAATATATATGTTTTTTGCTTTGTTGTGATTGTCTAGAGAGGAGTTACTGAGCGCGCGAGTAGCTAGTAAATAAATCCAGTTGCCGCTCGTGCACTGATTGTCGAGCTTAATTCTGCAGTATTTTTCGCTCCATAAAGAAGTGCTCTGTTTGTGTGTTCTCCCGCATGCGATTACATTTGATACGATCCTCTCACCTTCTTTAGGACTTTTCTATTTCTGTGGTTCGACGCAGATTGGTTACATAGATGCCATGGCGCATGGCAGTTACCTGTGTAAACGATATGATAGGATAGGACACCGTGGTGTGAATTACTGTCACACTTAGTTAAATAGTTTTGAAAATGAAGAGGTGGTTGAGTAGAGGTGTCTTGAGGACTGCTTAGAATATTTTAAATGTTGTTACATGATAAACTCATAAACACTCATAAGGGGTCCAATCAGCATTTTCTTCTTTATTGGGATTTTTCTGCACTAAAACTGTTTAGGCAAAAGAGACCATCCCCCAGTTTCACAGACAAGGCTTAAGCTAGTCCTAGACTAAAATGCATGTTTGAGCTGTTTTAACTAAGAGCAACTTGTACTGACATATCTTAAAATATGGCAGTGCCATTGTTTTATCTCAAGATGCACACCAGTAATGCTTTTTTCAAATGTGCGTTTATAAAAGTTACTTAAATATCCTAATTGAACTTAGGCCTAATCCTGGTTTAGGCTACGCCCTGTCTGTGAAACCGGGCCTTTAAATCACAAAGATCCCAAACTTGATGGGGTAGTCACAAATCCCTCAAACTACTCAGGCATACAAGTACTGTAGGTGTGTCCCATTTTGCGTACTGTACTTCTGCGCTATTCTACGGCATTTTTCAGTATAGCACGAATAGCATTTTCACATTTGATAAGTTTGATTTGAGATGACTCTGCCTTTCTAAAATGCATACCCTCTGCCATAGTGTAAATTGCATATAGTGTAATGAACAGTGTTTGCGATGAAATTAATGATTTGTTTTTCCATTCATAATTTTTTGTACAGTAGTTTTGAATATTCTGGAAAATCTTCTTTTCAATTTTAGCAGCTAATATCTTAAACTGTGAACTGCTTATCATTATGAAATTTGGCATATTCATACAATGTGTCTAAAATGAAGCATTGTGCCAACTGTTGTGATAATCATCTACAAGGCTAAGCTAATTTATATTTTTTGCAAATAATCCTAGAATCCTTCCATCCCTATATCAAACTGTCAAAAAAAAAAAAAATTTCTGCAAAAAAAAAAAGAAAGTCCCCTTTTATAGAAATCTTAAAAAAACAAACTCATCTTAGGCTGTTCGTCTGATCTGCATTAATCATAAAGAGACCTAAAGCTACATACAGATTCTTCTGAACTTTGGTTCTTTTATTCATTTAGCAGATATGGGCTGATATTTTTCTTTGGGAGGGATTGGCCCATTATGACTAATTGTTTGGGTATCTTGTGAGAACAATGTCCAAACTTCACAAAACTTGGTAGACATGGACAAAAGGGCATTCTGAGAGTACATGCCAAATTGCAACAGTTTCTGATGTAGCTTTGGTAATGTTCCTGAATGGGAGAGCTGCAGTGACATGAAATAGTAAATTAGAAGTATTAAAACAAGTCACAGTTTAGGTTAGGAAACTATCTTTTAAATAATATATACATATAAGTGTGTCAAATATGTTGTGTTGAGTTATGGTTTTGATGAATTCGTGTTGTTGATAATTTTAATATGCATATGCAACATCGATCAAATCCATCACACCAATTTATTGCAGTCTGTTATAGCATCTTGCACAAGGCAGGTGTGTGACATCTCACTTTCCTGTTAAAGCGTTAAAGTGAGAACTCTGGCAGTGAAGGTTACAATCTCACTAAACAGTGGACATTAATGCACCCTAGACGTCTGTGAAAGGTGCCCCAATTCTGTCTTTGATGTTGGTTGGCTGAGCACACTGAGTTCAAAATAGCAGTTGCATGGTTTTCACACTCCAATTGCTGGTCATTTTATATGCATCACATCAGGATGTTATTCCTTCTCAGCTTCTTTTTGGAAGCAAATAGTTTGGACAGTCAATCAAGGCAATTTACTCTGGATGTCAATAATGGGCAGCAAATAGTCTGGTTAAGCTTATAATAAATAAGTGGAGAGTAATTGCTCAGGGGAAAACATTATCACTGTAAATATAAATAGTAAAAAAAACAAATCAATTAAACAAAAACTGTTTCGTTGTGCCTCCACAGGTTACCCAAACTCAGATGTTCTCTCTAGAGAAATGGCAAGAAATTCATTGTCCAATGTGCAGTGTTTGTCAAATGAGACTTGACAGTGTTGTTTGGGCACACTTCTATAAATCCAGATGTAGAGTTCGCCAGTACAGTAGCACTGAGCTTATTTGGAGTTTATGTTGTTCTGGAAGCCTTCTGCATTCCAGGGTTTAAATTTAGCCTCTTAAAAGTTAATACTTCCACCGCACATACGCGCACAGTTCTCAGGCTCCAGCTCCATAGGTCATTGCATCAGCTAGCTTAACAGGCCAGGCCACTGATGTTTCATTACTGTTTTTATTTGCACAGTATCATATTTTAAAGTCAACAACTACCACAACATGTGCTAAGATATTAAAAAAATACTGCAAAGAGTACTGCAAATCTGGATTAGTATAACATATTCTCACCTTACTACACGGTGCACTGGAATACTTGATTCTGATTGGTCAGTCGTGGCATGGAGTGGTCGAATAAAGTATACATTTGACCGTTCTCCATATCAGCATTTTATTCCACATACTCTTTCTGCAACTACAGTAAAAACGGCCTTGGAGGACTTCAGTATTAATGAATAAATTCATTTTAATTTGTCAGCATTTGATGCCTAACGCATTATTTTTTGACAGCTTTAGGGCTTTCGTGAAAAACTACAGATTATACTTCCACATTTTTGTACCTCTTCCCATGGACAGTCGGATTGACAGAGGTTTATTAACAGAACAGTTATTGTAAGAGTAGATTTATCACTGAAAATCATATAATACTTTACTCTTTAAACAGCATTATGGTTAAAATGGAGCACTATGGCAACAGCTTTCTTACCTGTGACAGCATCTTGCTTTAGGGGTTTATTTCAGTTTTTATATGCCATCGCATGATACCTGAAATGTTTTCTGTATAAAACACAGTTGCCGTTTTTTGTTTAACCACAAATTTAACGGCATATTTTACAAGGTAGCACAAATGTTCCTCCATTTCTTTTCTTTAAATAAGTTTTGTTTTTAGGAAACACCTCCCAGAGATAACCTTTTAATTTACACTAGTACATTTGCAGAACACCAGACTGTTTTGACAGCTCTTAGTGTGTATCTTTGATCCAGCATGCATGGATATTTGAAAGCGTTTTGTGCTTATCTGCTCTCACTATTCCACCATCACCGATATCGTGCTGAGAGTTGATAGCTTCGGCGACTATGAGTAATGAGAGGCACCCAGGTAAAAGGTAAACCACAGTGCTTTGGGGCACAGATGAAATCCGCAGTATGTGAATTGAATCGTGTGTGTGTGTGTGTGTGACTCTGTGGTTTTTGTATAAGGCTGCTGATGAGTGACTCGTCTGCGGTCTATGAGCTTCATGTGGCAGCCTCAGATCATTGAGCTTCCTTAAGATTTAATTAAACCCAGACTGATGTCACTGCAGTGCTGATGACAACACAAGTGCTGAGGCTTAAAAGTGTTTGCATGTGTTTACTGTACCAACATTTGTAAAGCATGTTTATTGTACAATTTATCTGACAGGATTCAATTGGACTGGTGTATACGTTGAGCTCGTTAACTGTTATAAAATCCACTTCAGGCAATTAGCTTATGCCAGGATTACACAAGAATTCTTGTCTCAGCAAAGTCAGCACATATGTGTGGCATAGCTTTTGCTTGTCTGACACACGGGCCTCATAGCAGCGAGACGGCCTTGGGGGCCCTGGAGCTGACAGCTTACTCAAGAGCGAAACAGCATTGCTCAGAGTAAGTACCCAAGCAAGATCTTATTAGGATAGTTGTAGCTATAAATTAATATTCTGTTGTTATTTATTCACCTCCATGTCTTTGCAAACACTTATGACTTTCTTTCCCCATGGATCACAAAAGATGTTTTTTTTTAAGTAATGCTTTGATTCAACAAGGATGCATTAAATTGATCAAAAGTGAGGTAAAGACATTTAGAATGTTACACAAAAATTCAATTTAAAATAAGTGCTGTTCTTTTGAACTTTCTGTTCTTCAAAGAATCCTGAAAAAATGTATCAAAGGTTTCTACAGAAATATAAATCAGCACAACTGTTTCAGCAATGATAATAATAAGAAATGTTTCTTGAATACCACATGAGCATATTAGAATGATCATGTGACACTGAAGACTGGAGTAATGACTGCTGAAAAGCTTTGTCATCACAGGAAGAAATTACATTTTAAAATATATTAAAACAGAAAACAGTTTTTTATTATAATAATATTTCACATGATATAATACATAACAAATGTATTAATTAAAAATTATAGAGACAAACAAATTCATTGAGTAATTAATAGCTAATAATAACATTTAGAGTATTGTATCTAATAGATGAAGATGAAGAATATACAGAAAGAAGGAACAAAATTAAGACATTTGCAGTATGAAATGAGAGATCGAAGAGAAGAAGCACAAGAGCAAAGGAAAGCAAAGGAAAAACCCAAGGAAAAAGCTAAACTATCAACGACTCAGTCCGTTTTATAGTGAAATTTACATCCCACTCAAACTTATTTTTTGTTCTAATCAGAAAAGGTCAAATGGAATTATCCATTATGTCATATGGTTAAGTGTCAAAAATAGATATAGGGGTTGTTTTGACCCCCTTAAGGGAATTTTGCAGATCTTACATTATCACATGTCAGCAGAAATGATAACGGACATATTTTGACATAAAAAGTACAAGATCAAATGAGCAACTAATTCCAAAAACATCACTTCTGCAGTACTTGGCAGACGTCCAGTATCTAACCACAAACGTGTCAACGTGACCTGTCACATTGGAACACTTTGAAGAACAACTGAATATAATAAGCATACATACTCTTAAATATAAAAGAATAATAACAATAAAAAGTAAATACTTGAAAATATGATGAGGATTAATATATGGATTAGGAGTACATGAATATATGAAATCAAAAGTAATATTGATAAATCATAAGCCATAAATGATTAACATGAAATATGAATAAAATGCATGAATATTGGATCCACCAATTTGCCACATAAAGCAATTTGACTTCATGATACTTAAAATAAAGTGCACAAGTCTGATGGACTACTTTTTTGATATTTTATGATGATTGCCATTTTTAACAGCTTTTAAAAGTTCTCATTCATATTACAAAATCTAATTTTGTGTCTTTGCAATTGTATGGAAAAAGCATACAGTACTTTATTAAAAAATGAATTTTGGATTATTTTGGTTTGGAACAACATGAGAGTGAGTAAATGATGATATTTTTGGGATCTTTCCCAGTGCATTAATTGCTCCTCCAGCCATAAATGTTGAACTCAGAGTTCACTCCTTCTTCACGGATCAAACCTTATCTCATGCACTAGTATTTTATCCACATGCAGAGATATCTCTGTCTACCGGCAGTCTGTCTGAATTCATTTGTTAGTGTAGATGGAGCTCACTCAGGCATGCATGCAAGCCACTTTCTATTGCGTGAGGTTATTTTTCCCAACAGTGTGCATGCTAAGCCCAGGCTAGCCCAGGCTGCTGAGTAATACAATTTGTAATTTTGCTGTAGTGGAAGACACAGTACTTGCTCTCTGTGAACCTCTCGCTCTCAGACACTCTGAAGCTCGTCTCCCTGACCCAATCACAATTTTAGCAGTGCTCTCAGACTCCTTTAAACATCACAGCATGCCTTCTGCTGTGTCACTCAAGGAAACGTCTCTGTAAGGATGCTTGACAGCACTGGTGAAAAGGGTTTTGCATTTTTAATAAATTTTCTATGAATGCCCTCTTGTTGTGTTGCACCTTTTCTTCTGAACTTCGGATCTTGTGTGAAGGAAGCTGGATTCTCTGTGTATCCAGCCTCTTTAGTTGTGTGATTATGTCTGCTAGAGAATAAAGAGTGAAAAATAATCACATCAGCTGCGTTAATTGCGCAAAACAACTCTATTTTTGATGAATTAATAATCTCTTTGAGCATGTCTCTGAAATGAAATCAGTTTAAAGTGTGAAAAGACATTAAATTAGAATCATTCATTCATAGTTAGAAATGGATTTAATACAGCACAAAGCAAATCTTGAGCACAGTGCTACTGCATCAGCGTTTCTCAGTCTCAGATAGCCAGGGGGTCTGTGGAAAATTTCTGAATTGAGAAATAAAAATATCACTACTAAGACCATGACAAGTACTATGATTAGAGTGCATAGTGACAGTTCATTTTTGGGGTTCTCAGAGTATACTTTCCATTTATTTTCTCCATCCAATTATTTGGTAAACAGTTTTAAACCTTAAACCAAGCCAAACAACTTATAAATCACATCATAAAATATTACAGAACTACTGACTTTCACTGACTTATACGATAATATTGATATTGAATAATATTGATAATAATACGATTTTTCTTTTTTGAGCACTAAATTATCATTTTGATTTCTAAATGATTTCTAATGGATCTTGTGACAGATATTTTACAATAGAAAACAGTTATTTTAAATTGTAATTATATTACTGTTTTTACTGAATTTGTGATCAAATAAATGTAACCTTGGTGAGCATAAGAGAAAACATCATATGGACCCCAAACTTTTGAACGGCAGTGTATCAAAATGTAGGACTGCAAAGTTCAATTATTTATGTTTCCATGGTTACAACTTCTCTGATTGATAGATTTTGTTCTATATTTGTTGGTAGTGTAATGCTTCAGTAGTAATTTGAAAATGATGAAATTAAAGGGTTAGTTCACCCAAAAATGAAAATTATGTCATTTATTATTCACCCTTCGAAGCTTCGAAGATTTACGAATCTTTTGTTTCGAATCAGTGGTTCAGAGCGCCAAAATCGTCTTGGGNAAGACAACAGAAGCTAGCGTTCTCTGTTTTTGGGCGTGCTTTATAGTCCGCGACGTCGCCCGCCGATGACGTCACGTTCTCTCTCTCATTGGTTGGATACAGTGGTGCTTCACGAACACAAAATACAGAGGATTCCCATCACGTCAACGACGTAGCGTCGATAGTTCCCTCGAAAGGGAACACGTGATTTCAGTAAACAAGGCTTCGTTATGTCATAAGTGTTTTCGAAATTTCAATAGGTCACGTGACTTTGGCAGTTTGATACGCGCTCCGAACCACTGATTCGAAACAAAAGATTCGTAAAGCTTCGAAGCTTGATGAAGCAGTGTTTTGTAATCGCCTATCACTAGATATTGTTGAGTAAAGTTGCTATTTTGTTTATTTTTTGGCGCACAAAAAGTATTCTCGTTGTTTTATAATACTAAGGTTAATCCACTGTAGTCACGTGAACTGTTTTAAATATATCTTTAGTACCTTTCTGGGCATTGAAAAAGGAAATTATCTTTCTGGCAATGCAGGGTCCACTGAGCCATCGGATTTTATCAAAAAATATCTTAATTTGTGTTCCGAAGATGAACGAAGATCTTACGGGTGTGGAACGACATGAGAGTGAATAATAAATGACATAACTTTCATTTTTAGGGTGAACTAACAATTTAAAACATGAATTAAAAAAATTTTAAAAACATAATTGGCTATTGGCATCTCCTGAAGGTGGGTCTGTGAACAGTTTGGGGTCTTGAATGAGGTATTTGGTCCACAAAATTTAGAGAAACTCTTCCGTGCATAACTTTTTCTTTCTCTCAGTTCAAGGAGAAAATTTCTCTCTTTCAGAGCATTATTGAAGGACTCTGCAACTTAACTGGATGCAGATATGGAGGTGATAAAGATGTGAGCTCATTCAACCATCTCATTAAGCTGTCACATTCAGGGGCGTGAGCCACCTGCTAGGTGAAGTGCAGTAGCTGGCAGTGAATTTGAGTTATTTAAGGAATAAGAGTTCAGCTGAGATGTGAAAAAGACAAAGAACCATCTCTTCAGACCCTCACTTTAGGTGAGAGCATCATGAATTGCTCAAATTTACTCTAAATTGTTATTTTTATATTGAAATGTTGACAGTGGAATCTGAAGTCTAAACAACATTGAAAATCTGGGAACAGAATGTTTTTTTATTTTTTTATTTTAGATACTTTAGATACTTTTAGGAAAAACATTCAAAAATGAATTGGAAGCCTCAAATCACAAATCAACGAAGCATATGAACAATTTCACTCAAATTGTTATGCTGATAATATAAAAAAATGCATTCAATTAGAAAACTTTGAAGAAAAATGATTTATGATGTGTTTGGAGACACCGAAACCTCATCTTTCCAAGTGGTGCGCACTGCAGATCCAAATAATGGGGGGAGCTTGACCTAGTCCAGCTCCACCTCTGTGGACCTAATGGGTGGAGTTATGTTTAGCGACCCATTACATCCAGCGAGGGTGAGCTGGACGTCAAGCTCCACCCATTGGCTCTGCAGTGATCAGCCTCTCCATCTTTCAGATGACTGAACAATTCTACAGTGTTCGAGACCGTGGCTGACTGAGCATGTGCGCACATTTCAAAATAGCATTGTGGGAGGGGCGATGCTGTGTATTCACCTTCTCTCAAGTTCATGTCAGTCGCAGGGCCGGGTGAGTTGCAAGCATTTATTTGGCACCAGAGCACATCAGGACCTCTCAGGTTACAGCCCCTGAAGTCTTCAGGCCACACACCCACACCTGTTCATGTCCTTAAAGACACACACTGAGTATGCTGGAGGAGGGGGGTGGGGGTCCTGTATTCCTCTGCTGCACCTGTGTTTAAACTCACAAGCATGATGGCTTGAATAGGGTTGGTCTGTCTATAAGGTGCTGATTGGGTTGGCAGATGGTCCAGGAAGTCAGGCGTATGGAATATGGATGCATAACAGAGAGTTTGGAGAGTTCTGGTTCTTGCCCTTGTGATTTGGAGCAGACGCACCCCACCCCCAGCATCCTTAAACACGCAGCACCCCTATAGATAGACTGTGACTCTGCCCCTTAGCTGTTTTGCAGATGGCTTTGCAGCTTTCCCCTGGATCACTTTGCTGCAGATTCACCAGATTCCTTGGCAGGGGATCTAGGTGGGTCCTAAGAAAGGGAAGATCTCCTCTTTTAGATAAAGACCTCTCTACTGCATTAGGCAGAACACTGGATTGTAAATAGATACTTGCATACATCTGCATAGGTACAGCATCTGTCTTATACTAATGCTGTTAATCAGAATGAGCTTTCACTGCCAAAAGTCGAAAATAAAATATGCATAAAATAAAATAAAATAAATAGAATATATATAGAAATACTCAAAGCACAGATAAACGTAACATATATACAGAAATCTTCTACAGATATGCAAAGGGAAAAGTAGTGCACAGAATCTGTGATAATGTGCATGCATATACAGTTTAAAAATATGATTTAATTTGCATATTGCATATGAGGTGTGTTGCACAATGGTATTATTGCAAATGATATTATGCAGAGTGGTAAAGGAATAGAAAATTGCTTAACCTTCATGTTATTACAATCCTGTATGACATTATTTTTTTTATCTGTGGAACACAAAAGAATATATTTTAAAGGGGCTCTATGTAAGATTTTTACTTTAATAAAGCATAAAAAAACCCCGATATGTTTGCAGATATTTAGGAAACATGCTAAGTTCACCTACTTGTTTCTCAGAAAAACAATGCTACAGCCAGACATTCTACTTTGAAAATGTGCGTTCCGTGTCGGAATGTCTGTCTTTGTTTTGGTCTGTGCGAAACCGTGTGCTTCCAGTTTATCCAATAGTATTTCGACATCACAGGTTGCCAGTTGGCGGAAAACACAGCGTATTGCAGCCATGGAAACTAGCAAACAAACTGGGTCAGAGAATCGCAGATTCTACTTGACCTAAAAAGCTTCTGAATCCATCTAAAAATCTCTATGAACGTCAGCATATTAAAACAGTTAAATCAACTCATCAGCTTACAGCGTGTAAGTCTCCTCAGCTTTTATTGTGAAGTGCGCTACCTATTGTTGCTGGCAACCCGCGTCTTTGAACGAGGGGGTGGGCCAAACAGTATTTTGAATTTGGACTGCAGTACCTATTTTGAACACTTGGTGTCATTCCTACATAGAGCCCCTTTAAACTATGTTTCAACTGTTTTTCAAACAACACTGAACCTCATTGCCTTTTATCATAGCCTATATATATTTTTTTAAATGTAAAAAAAATAAAATAAATTCAGAACCATAACAACAACAGTATCTGAAAGGGCTTATCAGTTGGGCTCGAAAAGGAATCAATACACTACCATTCAAAAGATTGGGGTCGGTATGATGTTTCTGAAAGAAGTTAAGTCAGCAGCCTTGATTGATCTATAGAGTATTGTTTAATATAATTTAATTTGTCAGTAGAAAGGCAAACAGTGAAAAAGATTTTTTTCAGTTTATATTCAGGGGCTAAATTGGATCGGAATGTTTTGGAAATTGCTTTAGATCCAGTACATACATTTCATCTCCATTTAGAAAGTATACTTGGTCCAAACAAATTTCCATAGAATATCAATTTGCCCCATACCTCAGACACCAAATATGCTCTGTGGCCTGCTCTCAAATACAGTGAAATCACAAAATAAAATGTGCCCCCAGTTATGATAAGTATAAGCTGATACGCAGAAGCAATTTTCAGTTTATCTATGTGTGTGTTTAATTTCTGAACTTCACAAAACTGCCAGCATACACTGCCATTCAAAAGTCTGTAAGATTTTTTAATGTGAAGTCTCTTATGCTCAACAAGGTTGCATTTACAGTGGGTACGGAAAGTATTCAGACCCCCTTAAATTTTTCACTCTTTGTTATATTGCAGCCATTTACTAAAGTCATTTAAGTTCATTTTTTTTCCTCATTAATGTACACACAGCACCCCATATTGACAGAAAAACACAGAATTGTTGACATTTTTGCAGATTTATTAAAAAAGAAAAACTGAAATATCACATGGTCCTAAGTATTCAGACCCTTTGCTGTGACACTCATATATTTAACTCAGGTGCTGTCCATTTCTTCTGATCATCCTTGAGATGGTTCTACACCTTCATTTGAGTCCAGCTGTGTTTGATTATACTGATTGGACTTGATTAGGAAAGCCACACACCTGTCTATATAAGACCTTACAGCTCACAGTGCATGTCAGAGCAAATGAGAATCATGAGGTCAAAGGAACTGCCTGAAGAGCTCAGAGACAGAATTGTGGCAAGGCACAGATCTGGCCAAGGTTACAAAAAAATTTCTGCTGCACTTAAGGTTCCTAAGAGCACAGTGGCCTCCATAATCCTTAAATGGAAGACGTTTGGGATGACCAGAACCCTTCCTAGAGCTGGCCGTCCGGCCAAACTGAGCTATCGGGGAAAAAAAGCCTTGGTGAGAGAGGTAAAGAAGAACCCAAAGATCACTGTGGCTGAGCTCCAGAGATGCAGTCGGGAGATGGGAGAAAGTTGTAGAAAGTCAACCATCACTGCAGCCCTCCACCAGTTGGGGCTTTATGGCAGAGTGGCCCGACGGAAGCCTCTCCTCAGTGCAAGACACATGAAAGCCCGCATGGAGTTTGCTAAAAAACACCTGAAGGACTCCAAGATGCTGAGAAATAAGATTCTCTGATCTGATGAGACCAAGATAGAACTTTTTGGCCTTAATTCTAAGCGGTATGTGTGGAGAAAACCAGGCACTGCTCATCACCTGTGATGAGACAATGGACACCTTCCAACAAGACAATGACCCTAAGCACACAGCTAAAATAACGAAGGAGTGGCTTCACAACAACTCCGTGACTGTTCTTGAATGGCCCAGCCAGAGCCCTGACTTAAACCCAATTGAGCATCTCTGGAGAGACCTAAAAATGGCTGTCCACCAACGTTTACCATCCAACCTGACAGAACTGGAGAGGATCTGCAAGGAGGAATGGCAGAGGATCCCCAAATCCAGGTGTGAAAAACTTGTTGCATCTTTCCCAAAAAGACTCATGGCTGTATTAGATCAAAAGGGTGCTTCTACTAAATACTGAGCAAAGGGTCTGAATACTTAGGACCATGTGATATTTCAGTTTTTCTTTTTAATAAATCTGCAAAAATGTCAACAATTCTGTGTTTTTCTGTCAATATGGGGTGCTGTGTGTACATTAATGAGGAAAAAAAATTTACTTAAATGATTTTAGCAAATGGCTGCAATATAACAAAGAGTGAAAAATGTAAGGGGGTCTGAATACTTTCCGTACCCACTGTATTTGATCAAAATACAATAAAAAGAGTAATATTGTGAAATATTATTACAATTCAAAATAATTGTTTTCTATTTTAATACATTTTAAAATGTATTTTATTCCTATGTTTGCAAAGCCATATTCCAGTCCTCAGTCCTTCAGAAATCATTCTAATATGCTGATTTGGTGCTCAAGAATAATTTTTTATTATTATCAATGTTAAAAACAGTTTTTCTGCTTAATATTTTTGTGGAAACTACAACTTTCTCCCATCTCCCAACTGCATCTCTGGAGCTCAGCCACAGTGATCTTTGGGTTCTTCTTTACCTCTCTCACCAAGGCTCTTCTCCCCCTATAGCTCAGTTTGGCCGGACGGCCAGCTCTAGGAAGGGTTCTGGTCATCCCAAACGTCTTCCATTTAAGGATTATGGAGGCCACTGTGCTCTTAGGAACCTTAAGTGCAGCAGAATTATTTTTGTAACCTTGGCCAGATCTGTGCCTTGCCACAATTCTGTCTCTGAGCTCTTCAGGCAGTTCCTTTGACCTCATGATTCTCATTTGCTCTGACATGCACTGTGA
This sequence comes from Anabarilius grahami, assembly GCA_003731715.1. NCBI lineage: Eukaryota > Metazoa > Chordata > Actinopteri > Cypriniformes > Xenocyprididae > Anabarilius > Anabarilius grahami. The sequence goes on along the minus strand of RJVU01072567.1, from coordinate 2,493,523 downwards.
GCTGTAAGGTCTTATATAGACAGGTGTGTGGCTTTCCTAATCAAGTCCAATCAGTATAATCAAACACAGCTGGACTCAAATGAAGGTGTAGAACCATCTCAAGGATGATCAGAAGAAATGGACAGCACCTGAGTTAAATATCTGAGTGTCACAGCAAAGGGTCTGAATACTTAGGACCATGTGATATTTCAGTTTTTCTTTTTTAATAAATCTGCAAAAATGTCAACAATTCTGTGTTTTTCTGTCAATATGGGGTGCTGTGTGCACATTAATGAGGAAAAAAAAAGGAACTTAAATGATTTTAGCAAATGGCTGCAATATAAAAAAAGAGTGAAAAATGTAAGGGGGTCTGAATACTTTCCGTACCCACTGTAATTATGAATTATGTAACTAGGCATTCCCACTGCTTTACTGTCAGAGTAACAGAGTTCCTCTTTTCATTCTTCAGTTTTAGTTTGGTGTTTGACAGCCCACTTTAATTACCATAACTCAAGTCCTAATATTATTATTCCAGAATAATGGAAATTCCTGCTAGCTAGGCTTTCTGAACCTGATGAATGAAATATAAAAAAATGAACTTCCATGCCGTGATTGTGTTAAAGAATTGTTACTGTTCTGATGGTGTTCATCAGAACCATGGCAACCATCAGCTAGGATTAATGTGATACGTGAGCTGGCACACAAGAAAAGCACCAGGTAGGAAACAAATGAGACAGAAATCAATATATTCATCCTGAGAGAGAATGAGGATGTACTGGGATTCATTGTGGATTCTAATGACATAAGTGTCTCCACTCTTCTTCCTTTCCTCCACTGACAGTTTTGAGATAATTTAGCTGTTGTTACATCAATAACATTTATTTAAACATTTACTTGTTTATGACTTGACATGATATGTCTTTCAATTACATTTCTTTTTCAGGGACTTGAGAAGTTCTTTTTAAATGTTTTTTTTTTTTCATCTTAATATGAGATTAATATGGGATGTAATTCCCTCAGAAAGTGTAAAATGTAATGGTTATGTTCGGTTTGGTTTTATTGTCATTGTGTTTGGTTTTTCCTGCCTGCCTGTCTGTGTTCCTAGTTAGTCTCCTTGGTTGTTAATTAGCTCTACATCTGTTCTGTTTTACCTTGATTATAGCGTCTGTGTATTTAAAGTGTGATGCTGCGTTCATGCCACCTTGTATGTACCGGAATCTTAAGATGACAACACATGACGTTTTATTCGGAGCTGTTCACGTCCTTTGACTGGGAATTATGCGTTTCTATGGCACCACTATCAACTCCTAAATGAATCTATAGTGGTCAGGTGGTTCAGCTGACACGTGGTACATGTGGGAGCTTTCAGAAAACTCCCAGCTTACAAGCTGTAATTACGAGCTCTATGAGGACGTGAACTCTTTTTACGAGCCGGAGTCTCGTAGTTACGGTTATTACGATATGGCGTGAACGCACCTTTAGTTAACCCAAAAATGAAAATTAAGGCCAATTCTTTTTCGTTCTTCGTTTAGGAGTTAAACGAAGTTTGAAATGCGTGAACAGTGATATACTGTAATCGAACATCTGACGCCGCCCACACTGCTGAGAGTGACGGTTAGATGAATATGTAAATACGTGATGTACACTTACTTCTCGGTAATAAAATAAACACAACGAAAATGAGAAAACTGCAAGCATTTTTATAGAAAGCATAAGAAAAGCGTCTGATCGTAACAACATTAGTATGTTAGCACAAGCTCTGCAAATTAGCACTCCAGTCACGTCATGTTTATTTATATAGCACTTTATTCAATAGATTGCTTAAAAGCAAGCAGCTTTACAGTATCAAACATGAAAAACAGTGTCAGTGCCTTCATTTCATCAGAAGCACAACTTCATTTTGTACTATAAAGCGGCTATCCAGTGTGTTCATGTTTTCAACCGCGGAGCTCTTACCTCAACAAACTCTACTTACGAAATGAGTCAGAGAAGACTTCCACGTGAATGAAGGAGGAGCCTCGGGGCACACCTCCTGTTACGTTATCGTCACGGACCAATGGTAGTACGAAAGTGTTTTGCAGCTGGAGTGAACTTTTCCTGAAAGTTCGAACTTCCAAAAAGGACACAAAACGAACTTCGTTTTGGCCTGATTTTGTTCGAAATGACGTCACATCAGTTCGTTCTTTGATTTCGTTTGAAGTATATCAGGGCCTTTACTCATTAATTACTCAAATGACTCAAGACTTTCGTTCATCTTCGGAACACAAAAGAAGATCTTTTTGATGAAATCTGAAAGCTTTCTGTCCCTCCATTGACAGCCTATGCAACTGAAACTTTAACACCAAAAAGTTCATGAAGAGATCGTAAAACTAATCCATATGAATTGAGTGGTTTAGTTAAAATGTTCTGAAGAGATTCGATCACTTTATATTATGAATAGATTGAATTTAGCTCATATTCACATGTAAACATTCATCAACTCACACATCATAAGGAAGCTTGACACGTGCAAAAACAAATGAGGTTCATTCTCGTGTGATATGCAGTATCACATTTGAGCTTCCGTAACGTTTGATCTTCCGCAAGAGGTTTGTTCTCATGCGTCAAGCAGGTTTGGTTGAGATTCTGTTTTTGTTTGCAATGTTTATCATTGTTTATATGTGAATAAAAGCCATTGTTCCCTGTCATTTGCATTTAACATGGTTGTGTATTATATCTCCTGAGATTTCCTGTTCCAGTTGGATTTATTGATTTAAAGACTGTTTTTGTTGTATTTTATGAGCCATGCGATTATTGCAACCACCTTTGCTTACAGAAACACAATGATGTTATCAAAAAATTGTTCCTTTTAACCCTCCCAAACAGCCTAACACAGCAACAGTAGCTCAACCAAGGGTGTGAGTTTGGGGGAGGACTATTTGTTTGGCTGACCAATGCAGGCAGGGGGAGTGGCCAGGAAGCTTGTTTGAAAACAGACCTTATTTTTGCAGTTCTGCTTGGTGATGCTGGTTACACAAAAATTACACACTTCAGCTTTAAAGGTACAGTAAGCAGTTTCTGAGGCCCTGTTTACACTAGTGCATTTTCGTTTTAAAACGCATAACTTTTGCTATGGTTACGCCTTTTTGCTATGGTTTACACTGTTCTGACGTTTTCGACCCTCGAAAACAGAGACTTTCGAAAACACTGCAGAGCCCGTTTTAGTTTGAAAACACTGGGGTTGCATTTCAGTGTAAGTGGACAAAACAGAGACTTTTGAAAGCGATGGCGTGCCAGCCCATGTTCGCACCACGTATCCTTGACAACTGTGTAAACAATAACACGGAGACTGAACTGCAATCTTTGCTGGCTTTGTTGTCATTTTTAGCAGCCATTGTGCAGTTAAACGCTGCATTTTTTTAATACTGCAGCTACATACATGTGCAAGAGGCAATTGTTTACACTTGTACACGCATGCACAGTGTCCATGAACAGTCATGTGACATGCGTTTTCGGTTGTGTAGTGTAGATGGAGATTGTTTCTGAAATGCCAGTGTAAACAAGGATCATTTTAAATTTAAAATGCTGTTTTAAAAACGAAAACGCACTAATATTGTCATGATTGATCACAGGAAGCAAAAGCGAGTTAACACATTTATTAGAAAGAGAGAGAGATGGAAAACAGTCACTGAACGGGCAGGCCTCTGGTGACGCAGGGATTGAGATGATCGGCCGGCGGTGCGTGGTGGTGACAAGGTGTGCTGACGTGAAGTGAATCCAGGGTCCAGACGGAGAACGTGAACACGAAGAAACCTGAACTAGGACTGGAGACGACACGACTGGAACTCCGGGCAGGAACAGGAAGAGACAACACAGCACAGGACACCAAACAACGATCTGACAGGGAAGAGGAGAATGAGGTGAGCTTATAAAGGTAGGTGAAATGGGCTGCAGCTGGTGAAGTGATGAGTGGCAGCTGGATCCATAATGAGCCACGTGGCCTGGACACACCTACAAACACACACACGCACACATACACACCCACCGCTGTCACAACACAGAACACGCGACAAGAAGGAAACAATGCATTTGTGAACCGTGACAGTACCCCTCCTCCTAGGAACGCCTCCTGGCGTTCCCCGACTCCCTTACCTGTTGATTGTAATCATCGATAAGGGTGTGATCCAGAATGTCTCTGGCAGGTACCCAACTCCTCTCCTCCGGACCGTAACCTTCCCAGTCCACCAAGTACTGGAATCCGCGTCCCCTCCGCCTTGAGTCCAGAATACGGTTGACCGAATAAGATGGTTCCCCATCTACGAGTCGCGGCGGTGGGGGAACCGGGACTGGCGGATTAATCTTGGAATGAAACACGGGCTTAATTTTAGACACATGGAAGGCGGGATGAATCCTCCTGTACGCCGGAGGAAGTTTGAGGCGGACTGCCACCGGACTAATGATCTTGGTGACAGTAAACGGACCAATAAATTTGGGAGCAAGCTTATTAGAGACGGATCGGAGAGGAATATTCTTGGTAGAAAGCCACACTCTTTGACCAACGACGTATACCGGAGGCTTTGACCGGTGGCGATCGGCCTTGGCCTTGGTGCGCTCCCTCACCTGGAGAAGAGTCTCTCGGGCTCTCGTCCAAGTGCGGTGACACCTCTGGACAAAGGCGTGAGCAGAGGGGACCGCGACTTCGGATTCCAGACTAGGAAAAATAGATGGCTGGTAACCTACACTACACTCGAACGGCGATAGGCCCGTGGACGACACTGGTAATGTATTGTGGGCGTACTCCACCATTGAAAGTTGCTGGCTCCAGGAGGAAGGATTCTTAGAGACTAAACATCGCAACGTTCGCTCCAAATCTTGATTGGCTCTCTCAGTTTGACCATTGCTCTGGGGATGAAACCCAGAGGATAAACTGACCGTCGCCCCCAGCAATCTACAAAACTCTTGCCAAAATTTTGACACGAATTGGGGTCCCCTGTCAGAAACCACGTCCATCGGGAGGCCATGAAGCCGAAAGACGTGGTCAATGACTATAACCGCTGTCTCCTTGGCTGATGGTAATTTGGGCAAGGGGATGAAATGGGTCGCCTTCGAGAACCGGTCCACTACGGTCAAAACAACCGTGTACCCCTGGGAGGGTGGGAGGGCGGTGATAAAATCTAGCGAGATGTGGGACCAGGGTCTCGAAGGGACTGGCAGCGGTTGGAGCAACCCATCCGGGGGACGATTGGAAGTCTTACCAACGGCACAAACTGAGCAAGCCAACACAAAATCGCGGACGTCCCGAGCCATAAGAGGCCACCAGAATCGTTGCTTGACTAGAAATTTAGTGCGTCTAACTCCTGGATGACACGCTACGTTAGAACAATGACCCCACTGGATGACCATGGACCGTAATCCCTCCGGCACAAATAAGCGGTTCGGTGGGCACTCGGGCGGAGGCGTTACCCCTTCTAAGGCCGTCTTGACCCTCGATTCGACCTCCCATGTGAGTGTGGAGACCACTAATGTCTCCGGTAAAATGCACTCGGGAGTAGACGGGCGTTCGGAACGATCAAAAATGCGAGATAAGGAATCGGGTTTGATGTTCTTAGAACCCGGGCGATACGAGAGAGTAAAGTCAAAACGTCCGAAAAAAAGTGCCCACCGAGCCTGCCTGGAGTTCAATCTTTTGGCAGTCCTGATATATTCCAAATTCTTATGATCGGTCCATACAATAAAAGGCACCCCTGAACCCTCTAACCAGTGGCGCCATTCCTCTAAGGCCAACTTGACTGCCAGCAACTCCCGGTTACCAATGTCGTAGTTACGTTCGGCTGGAGATAAACGATGGGAAAAAAACGCGCACGGGTGCATCTTATCGTCTGCGGGAGAACGCTGGGATAACACTGCACCTACCCCCACCTCTGATGCGTCGACCTCCACCACAAACTGCCGTGATGGATCAGGGGCAACGAGAATGGGGGCTGAAACGAAGCAACCCTTCAGTTTGGCAAACACAGCCTCAGCTGTGTCTGACCACCTGAACGTAGTTTTGGGGGAGGTCAAGGCAATCAGAGGCGCGGCTAGTTGGCTGAAGTTGCGAATGAAACGCCGGTAGAAATTGGCGAACCCCAGAAACCTCTGTAGGGCCTTACGGGAATCTGGACTTGGCCACTCCACCACAGCCTTAACCTTCTCAGGATCCATGCATACTCCCTCAGTCGACACGATGTACCCCAGGAACGGAACAGACTGTGCATGAAAAACGCATTTCTCCGCCTTGACAAAAAGCCCATTCACTAGCAACCTCTGAAGCACTCGTCGAACGTGCTGCACATGCTCCTGGAGAGATGAAGAAAAAATCAATATGTCGTCCAGGTAGACATATATGAATTGATCGACCATATCTCGCAGAACGTCGTTGACGAGTGCCTGGAAGACCGCTGGGGAGTTGGAAAGCCCGAACGGCATAACCAAATATTCAAAGTGCCCCCTAGGGGTGTTAAAAGCGGTCTTCCATTCATCCCCCTCTCTGATGCGGACCAAATGATAAGCATTCCTTAAATCCAATTTTGTGAAAATAGATGCTCCCTGCAACCTCTCGAAAGCTGAAGACATTAACGGCAAAGGATAAGTATTCTTCACCGTTATGTTGTTCAGCCCCCGGTAGTCAATACAAGGTCGCAGAGATCCATCCTTCTTACCCACAAAAAAGAATCCCGCCCCCGCTGGAGAAGAGGAAGGGCGGATGAACCCCGTTGCCAGTGAATCAGAAATATATTTCTCCATAGCCTCCCTTTCAGGAACAGAAAGTGAATATAACTTGCCTTTAGGCGGAGATTTACCTGACACTAAATCTATAGCACAGTCATAGGGACGGTGCGGAGGGAGAGAAGCAGCCCTAGACTTACTGAACACCTCCTTCAGGTCCTGGTACTCAGCGGGCACGTTAGACAAATCCACTGCTTCCTCCTGTAAAACAGAACCAGAGACAGACGAACATGCAGAGACAAGACAAGACTCATGACACTCCTTGCTCCAGGCCACAATGGAATTCTGGATCCAGTCTACCCGGGGGTTGTGTTTAGTGAGCCAGGGATGGCCAAGGACGATGGGTGTGAGGGGGGAATCAAAAATCAGGAAGGAGGTGAGTTCAGTGTGGTTTCCGGAGGTGATGAGTGTGATGTCCTCGGTGCTGTATGAGATGGTGGGGAGACTCTGTCCGTTGAGGGCGTGCACAGCAATTCTGTTGGTAAGTGGCTTGAAGGGGATGTGGAGTTTTATTGCAAGTGATCTGTCCAGAAAATTACCTTCAGCCCCTGAATCCAACAGTGCTCTGCAGTCGTGCGTGTGGTTCGACCATCTCAATCTAACCAGGAGGAGCGTAGATGTTGATGAGGTCTTCTCGGCGGAGATCCCACCCGACAGTAGCCTCATACTTACTGTCGGGCTTGCCCTTTTAACAGGCAGTTGTACGTGAAATGGCCAGCTCCGCCACAATATAAACAAAGTCCCTGGGATCTCCGCCTTTCCCTCTCCTCCCGGGAAAGCCGAGCTCGACCCACCTGCATGGGCTCGTGATCCTGGACCGGGCTGACCGTGTCCCCGCCGCTGGATCGCTGACTCTCCGTTCCGCCCACACCTCTATGGGCGGGAATCCTCCGCTCGACCCTGGTCAGTCGAGCATCAACTATTAGCGCCAAATCGAAGCTGGAACTGCTGGGTGAGCTCGGACACCTGCGTCACCAAAGCCTGAACCGCTCGCCCGGTCTCGTTCAAATTCTTCTCCTGAGAGTCCATTCTGTGAATACTACTGTTGACAAATTCCTCCAAGGCAGTATGCGGGCTGCTCGCTGCTTCCATACCTTGGTCAGATCGTTCTGTCATGATTGATCACAGGAAGCAAAAGCGAGTTAACACATTTATTAGAAAGAGAGAGAGATGGAAAACAGTCACTGAACGGGCAGGCCTCTGGTGACACAGGGATTGAGATGATCGGCCGGCGGTGCGTGGTGGTGACAAGGTGTGCTGACGTGAAGTGAATCCAGGGTCCAGACGGAGAACGTGAACACGAAGAAACCTGAACTAGGACTGGAGACGACACGACTGGAACTCCGGGCAGGAACAGGAAGAGACAACACAGCACAGGACACCAAACAACGATCTGACAGGGAAGAGGAGAATGAGGTGAGCTTATAAAGGTAGGTGAAATGGGCAGCAGCTGGTGAAGTGATGAGTGGCAGCTGGATCCATAATGAGCCACGTGGCCTGGACACACCTACAAACACACACACGCACACATACACACCCACCGCTGTCACAACACAGAACACGCGACAAGAAGGAAACAATGCATCTGTGAACCGTGACAAATATAAAAAGAAACACTACTCAAAAGAAACACACCCCTCACTTCATTGCTCCGCCCCCAAAATTACAAACACACTATGCAGAACAGGCAACCACTAACAGCTGCCGCATCAGACAGCTTGCACAAGTATGGAGGAATCAGCTGTGATTCAACAACAGCAGCATACAATAGCAAAAGCAATGTTACTAATGTATTGAGCAGAAACAAAGCTACCTCTGCGTCCATTTTCAGGCCCTCCTGCTCTCTAACAGCTCTCTTTATACAATATTAAAGGGGGTCCTAGCTCTTGCCTGATCATAACCCTTCTTCTTCCAATTATATTCTTCTGACCATTTCCTCTTTAGTAATATGTCAGCCATCTCTCTTTTAACAGTCTTTCTGCAAATGCCCCGCTTCCTCACTCTCTCTCCTCCCCCATCATGAGTGGATATGTCCCCTGTTGCTGAATGGCTACAAGAGTTTTTTGTGCTCAGTGGATCGCTCCGCTCCACTTTGTTTTTTCTCTTATTTACAAAGCCAGAACTATGTACAAACACACATTTTTTTTCAACACACACAGAAAACAGATATCTAGCAAATATTCACAAAATTGTTTGTGAAGGTGTTGAATTAAATTTTCAACAGCATTTCTCAGAAATCACTTATTGCACTTTAAGTTGTGTTATGCTCTTGGGACTACTTTTAGTTAAAGTATTTGGAGTGTTTTTACTTTTAAACATGAGTTTAATACATTGTTTTTGTTCTGGCAGGAAGATGAGGTGGTGCTGCAGTGTGTCGCCGCCATTCAGAAGGAGAATCGCAAATTCTGCCTTTCAGCAGAGGGACTCGGCAACCGCCTGTGTTATCTAGAGCCCACATCAGAGGCGAAGGTAAAGATCCATGTGTTCCGACAAACTAATCACTGCTTCAATATGCTTGAACCTCTCCACACAAACCACAATGCAAATCGAAGCAAAACAATTGATGAAAAACAGCTTTAATTTAATAGTTAGACAACTACAATATACAAATGCATAATGTTAGAATTACACAATCTGATATGCTTTATGTATGCTGATTGAGAAATACTTTAAATAATATAGGGAGACGTAAACATGTTCGAAGATATTTGCCTCTGATATGTTGTCCTCTAGCAATACATCAAATTAATGGGAAGAGATTCATGTAGTTGAAAACCATGGCAACAGCAATTGATCCTAGTGCTCTGCACCATATTTTCTATGCATCAGGAGGCAAGGCAGTAGAAGATGTGTGGGCATCTCTATGGTTATGTGCAGTGTATACTGAGCCTGACCTTGTTCATACATTAAAAAAAGGTGGGGGATGATGATCTTTCCATTATCATATAAAGTACTGGTCTTCTTCATGCATATTAATAATAAATGAATCCTTATGGGTTCACTTGAAATGGATGAAATGGATAACTCTCAGTGACACTGAGACATCTGCTATAATTGCCTGAGTGACAAAGAAGACTTTACCATCATGCTTTACCGTCACCCTGGTGTATACATACATATATACACGTTTAAAACCATAAATGGAAACGTATTTTATGTGAAACACATACATAGAGGTTTTGGATCATATATATGGGTAATATTCAAGGTCATTAAAGTTTTATTCTCATATATATATATATATATAAATATATAATACACATTTAGCATTACAAATACAAATATTTTTGCATATTTGTGGGCTGCCAGAGACTGTAATTAATGGGAGAAACTGTATATACACACACACTAATTCATAAATATAAATATAATATACATATATAATTAAACATAATATATTATTAAAATAAAATATTTTATAAATATTAATACATTATTGTTTTTATATAAATAATAAAAATACAGATTTTTAACCTGACCGAACAGAGATATAATACCTACATAGTATTTTCTCTTTGTTGTTTATGGCTACAGATGACTTTCCTCAGAGGCATCTGTCACTCTACTTAGCACATTCTCCATATCATATTAAGACCCTAGAGGTCACAGGTCACCATAATTCATGGCTTATTTCTCCATGCAAAGTAGGAAAGGGTTTATAAAGTATACATTCATTAAGACTGTACATGATTCAGACCGTAGTTATCAGAAGGTGACAGAATGTTCACTTTCTTTGGATAGCTGAACCAGTCAAGGCGCTTTAAATAGCAGCCTGATAAACAGATGCAGGGTGGGAGAAGACTTCTCTAGACCAAGGGTGGAGCTCACCACTTGCCCATGTAAATCCATGCTTACCTCTCAAGCTAATCCTTATAAACACATATCAAAAACAAAACATCTGTTTAGGCCTAATGAAAGACTTGTAAACATAGCCACTCTACCAATTATATGACTTTATCCATAATCAAAAGTAAGCAAAAGCACCCACACTATCTCTTTGTCTCCACAGTATTTTCCTCCTGACCTATGCATCTGTAACTTTGTGCTGGAGCAGTCGCTCTCAGTGCGGGCTCTACAGGAGATGCTCGCCGGGCAGAACGGTGAAGGAGTAAGTAAACAAATATCAGTGATTACAGGGTTACTATACTGAATATACAGTTTTACAGTAAGAATCCTTTAAATCCTTTTACTTTTTAGTACATTTACCATGTCATTAGGAAAGTATAATGGTGCTGATATAATGCATCCTGAAGGTAAATTAAAGTATAATTTGTGAGGCTCCATTGACATTGATGAGCAAATGCTAAATTTAGCAACAGGATAACCACTAATTATGTTTGTACATCAATAAAATATCCTATGCATTTTGATGTAGACAATAAGTCGTGTGTTTTAAAAGCAACAGAAAAGAAAGTCATATTCTTGGCAAAATTACTGCTCTGTACTGCACTGTCATGTAAAGTTAAAGTAGCTGGAAAATTAAATACACTACCAATAAAAAATCTGGGGTCAGTAAGATTTTTTTTAAGCAATTAATATTTTAGTCTTTGATTAAAGATTACTAGTTCACATGAATTAAAAAAAATAATGATGTGCACAGATAATTTATCATAAACTGCAACATTCTGTAAAAAAATAAGAATTGTCAATATTTATTAAATGTTGGCTTTCTTGAGCACCAAATCAGGATATCAGAATGATTTCTGAAGGATCATGTGACTTTGAAGACTGTAGTAATGATGCTTAAAATTCAGCTTTGACATCACAGGAATAAATTACATTTTAAGATATATTACCATATATTTTTAATTGTACTAATATTTCATAATATTATTGTTTTCACTATATTTTTTAACAAATAAATGCAGCCTGAGCATAAGAAACTTCTTTTAAAAACATGAAAAAATCTTACCGACCCCAAACTTTAGTTTTTTAATGCCAAAACGATTAGCTGTAGTTCTGTGTGACCTAGGGTAAGTAATCATGAGTGATGACATTGATATTGTGTAGTACCGAACACAGACAATTCACACTGGCAAGTTTTATTTGAAGAATTTTATGAATTGGTCCTCAGTCCTCTGATGCCAGAAATTACTTTACGTTTTTAATATGATAGTAATGCAAATCCATTATCCCTTAATCATTTAAACACCTACTTACTAACAAATGCAGGTGAAGTATGTAGTGTCATAAATGGATAAAATACTGCCATCCTTTTAATGCGTAGTGTCGTACCTCACCTTCTGCTTTGCATAGACTAATTACATCGCTCCACATGTCTATTCTGCTTTCTATAGAATTGAAATTAAATGTTTTTTTTTGTTGTTGTTTTTCTATTTTGCATTTATATATTTATTTTAATAGATTAACTACGTTTTATTTAAGTTATTTTAAGTTATTTAGTTCTTTTTGCTTATGGGTTGCCTCATCATTTGGCAACGTTCAGTTCATCATATCCAGTATCCAAACAATATGAATATTTGACTTTTGAAAACAGTAGGAAGAGTGGGTATAATTAATTAATTTAGTTTTTGGTGAGACATAATGAACTGAAAGTGCTGAAGAGGCGAGGGTTTTCCAACTGCCTTCTTTAATCATATCTGTATCTTTGTTCATCATTGCAAGAATCCTGATCATGAGCAATGGGTATGTTCACAATTTGTTGACCAACGAGTATGCATGAATGTCAGTCCAAATTATGTAAAAAATAAATAAATAAAATGTTTAACTTACATAATTACACCTCCTGCTCCTTTTTGAGCATCCCAACCATGTGTAATTAACTGATTTTTAAGTGTGATTTAACTCATGACATAACCCTACTAAAACAGTTCACAATGCTAACCCTGTCAGAGAATCAAGATTTGTCTCCTTTATCTCAGACATGTCTCCTTCTTTCCATTTTTATGTTATAATTGAGAGTGTAAAATGTTCCTGTAGCCCAAAGAAGATACATGAACTTGTCAAACCTAGAAGTTAGTGGCCCTGAATTATGCAAATCCCAAAATAAAATCTACTGGCTAAGCATGTTCTGCACTGGACCATTTGTGTACACCATAAAGTGTGTGCTTTATTCACACTCCCTTCAGCACAAAATGGCATGCCTAATATTTTTTTTCATGGTTTTTTTTTTTTTTACTGCAGCATTTTGAAATGAGATTGTCACAGCATATATTTTATTGTCTCAGTGCTTTCTATCTGTGCTAACATTAATGTCTAGGAGAGAGTGAGTTCTGTTGGAGAACTATTGTGCAGCAGAGTTTCTACATAAAATACTTCACTATAAAGATCCCTATCATGTCATTTATGTAATGAACTCAGTGTTTGATGCCCCTGTTGTGAAGAAACAAATGCATTTTAATGCCTTTTTTGTGCTGATTATTTGTAGTTTGAGATGTGAACTGTGTTTCTTCTTGCATTTGGGCTCTAACTCTGTCAAATTTCAGGAGTACCAATGACGAGGAAATGATCTGGAATGCTGATTCCAGAATGAATGTTTCTTGACACATGAATATGCCATGACTATTCTTTTTATTCATGTTTTGCTTCTTTTTCAGCCCAAAAATAGTATGTCATGCTACTTAAATGGTTAGTTCACCCAAAAATGAAAATTCTGTCATTTATTACTCACCCTCATGTTGTTCCTGTAAGACCTTTGTTCATCCTCGGAACACAAATTAAGATATTTATGAAAAATCCAAGAGGTATATGATTTGTCCATAGACAGCAATTTAACCGACACCTTTAAGGTCCAGAAAGGTTGTTAAAGACATCGTTAAAACCGTCGACGTGACTGCAGTAGTTCAACCTTAATTTTATGAAGCAACGAGAATACTTTTTGTGTGCAAAAACGAAACAAAAATAATGACTTAATTCAACAATATCTTCTCTACCCTATCTTTATCCTTACGTGGTTGCCACAGTGGGCACAGTGAAGGCTTCCGTGTTTATGTCCGAATGCCGGCTCAGTATTAGCCAAAGCCGATCACGTGAGCAGCACGACACATGCGTGTGATGCTGACGCAGGAGCCGGCCAATAATGAGTCGGCGTTCTGACGTATAACCTTGAAGTGCTAAACGTAAACAAAGTCTGAGCATGACACAAAAGAGAAGATATTGTTGAATAAAGTTATTTTTGTTTTGTTTTTGCGCACAAAAAGTATTCTCATCACTTCATAAAATTAAGGTTGAACCACTTTTTTAACAATGTCTTTAGTACCTTTCTGGACCTTGAAAGTGTTGATTATATTGCTGTCTATAAACGAGTCATATAACGCTCGGACTTCATCAAAAATATATTTTAAAATATTTAAAAGCCATTTAAAATAAATGTTGTTCTTTTGAACATTCTATTCATCAAACAATTCTGAAAAAAAAAATCACAGTTTCCACAAAAATATTAAACAGCAATTTGCAACATTGATAATAATAAGAAATGTTTTATGAGCACCAAATCAGCATATTAAAATGATTTATAAAGGACCATGTGACTGCTGAAAATTCAGCTTTGCCATCACAGGAATAAATTACATTTTAAAATGTATTCAAATAGAAAACAGTTGTTTTGAATTGTAATAATATTTATGTATTATTGTTGTATTTTTATCAAATAAATGCAGCCTTGATGAGCATAAAAGTCATTATAAAATCCCACCAACCGTAAACTTTTGAACGGTAGTGTATATTCATATAATAGTGTATATTATTTATCAACAGTCCAGAGATCTTGCCATTTTTAATAAGCTGACAGTGAACACAGTAGTCTGACCAGGAAAAAACTGGAAGTAGTTTGGAAGTTGCAGTTTCTGGTTAAATGTAGTGCTAAACTGTACAATATCACAGTGACATACAGCAATGGACTGTTGTGTATCATCTGATATTTCAGTGAGACAGCAGGCATACAGCAACAGCTGAGAGTAGGGAACACAAGTTTCAACTTTCCTCTTTGTCAAAGCCAGCCGTTTTTGGACTGCTAGTGAGGGGTTCAAATGGTGTTCAAAACTAAACAGATCATAATCATGATAGATTAGTGAACACAATCACCGGCTGCAGACTAAAACATGAGCTTTACCTGAGGTTCTCCAGTATACACATAATATTTAACTAAGAGAAACATCTTTTCCCCCCAATGCACTCAGAGGCTTATAAGACGGGTAAGTATATTTATTCCTCTATTTCTTGTGGGCCGTTTTTACTTTTTCATTCAATTTTTTTTCCACACCCTCCTCACATTTCCTCATCTACGGTACAACAACGAAATTTTGTTCTCGTTCAAATTTCCATTTAACATCCGTCCGGCATGTTCTTCCCAGTGTCAGTGTTTTCTGTTTCATTGACTCTTAACTTTATTTTAGCAGTGACCATTCTGTCCACGTCTCTGAACCCTAGCCTTGAGTGCGCTAACAGCATTTTACTCTCTCTTCTGTAGGCAGCACAAGGAGGTGGACATCGGACACTGCTCTACGGTCACGCTATCCTCCTTAGGCATTCCTTCAGTGGAATGGTGAGAATGCGCCACACAAATTGAAGCCAGTAGGGAGACGGATTAGGCAGCCTGTCACAGCTTACAGTTCACACACATCAACTTCATGATCGATGACTCCCAACAGTATATGGGGGAGATGGGGATGAAGTGAAAATGCTTTAACAGCACGAATGACAGGACGGCTTATGTTTAAATTTGATAATTATGTGTTTGTATTGTTGATAAACATTAACTATAAAGCTTGAAGCTTACTGAACTTGTCTTTCTGGAGGCATGTACCCATAATGCATTGCTACAGTGTATGGGAACCTTATTTTTCATGATTTATTAGTAGAATTTACACTTGTTTCTTTGTTTTCCCACAGTATATGACATGTCTGAAAACTTCCAGATCTCTAACAGACAAACTGTCTTTTGATGTTGGCCTAGAAGAGGATTCAATTGGTAACAACTTCAGTGTTATTTTAGTATTATTTATATCCTATTATAGAATTTATTCATATTTTGATTTGGCTTTTATTTTTATATTTACATTATTTTATACAACTGGTAACAACATTTTAGTATTATTTATATACTATTATAGTATTTATTAATATTTTAAATTATATTTACATTTTTTTTTTTTTTTATTTTGTGTTAGTTTGTCATTT
>RJVU01072567.1:2414611-2477455 GCA_003731715.1 Anabarilius grahami | reverse complement strand
TTCATTTTAATTTAGTATAGTATTTATTTTAGTATTTTATTTTATTTATTTCAATTAACAAAAAGATTTTTAATAGTTTTAGTTATCAATAACATCACTGAATTAACTTAATATATGCAATGCTCTGTATAGGTTTGCTTCAAGGGACTAATACAATTTCCTTTTTTAATGAATCACCACTTTCTGACCTCTTTCTGGCTGTGATTAACATTTGAACTGTAGGTAACAGATGCAGTGCTAGGACTACTTCCCAAGCTTTGAAAAGAGATCCAAAATTAAACATAGATATCTTACTATTTTTGTGTATTGTGTCACCCAGAATAGAGGAACATGAATATCCGTATCAACATCTAAGTTTGCAAACACCCAAAAGATCTTATGGGCGATCTCAGTTCATCATGGTCAAAGGTTGATTGAATCATTGACAGCTGTAGGACATTGATGAGCTGTTTCTTTATTTACATCTGGTCAATG
Source organism: Anabarilius grahami (assembly GCA_003731715.1). Classification (NCBI taxonomy): domain Eukaryota; kingdom Metazoa; phylum Chordata; class Actinopteri; order Cypriniformes; family Xenocyprididae; genus Anabarilius; species Anabarilius grahami. The sequence continues at coordinate 2,476,981 of RJVU01072567.1, read as the reverse complement.
TCCTTTAACTGATGTTTTGTTCAATCAAAGGGGAAGCTTGTTGGTGGACAATTCACCCAGCATCCAAGCAGAGGTCAGAGGGTGAGAAAGTGCGCATTGGTGATGACCTCATCTTGGTCAGCGTGTCCTCTGAGAGGTTCCTGGTGAGTACCTGGTGTGTTTGAAGTTAAAAGAGCAATGCAGCTCTTTCCATACAACACCAAGCCACAGTGACCATGTTTTTCAAGCCCCAGTAAAACACGATATAAATAGTTTATTCAACTCATGCAGTGTTTTCTAAGCCTTCTGAAATCATATGATAGCTTTGTGTGAGCAACAGACAGTCTTGATTTTGTTTTTGGGCTCTACTAGAATAGGTTTTCATGCTTGAATGTTCAAAAGAACACCTCTCTTCCTATTCTGTCAGTAAGGCTCTGTTTAGTCTTATGAAGCCCCTCTCTCCAAAAAACGCTCTAATTGTTCGGCTGTACCAGTGTGTTGTGATTGGTCAACCTCTTAGAGCGTGTTTCAGAAATGTCACATCTCTGACCATGACAAAGTTTTCCAGGGTTCAGCTTAACCGAGCATCAGCCCCTTTATTCTGCTTGTGCCTTGGGCAGGAGTTATTTAAATGAGAAATATTGTGACGTGTACATTCCCGGAAAAAAACTCAAGACTACAATCGAGGAAGGGAGTTTCAGGGAGTTCAGAAACAATGCTTGCTTATATAGATAATAAGTCCCTTTGGAGTGGACTTTGTGCTTTGTAAAATGTAGACATTTTTAAGTGAAGTGTGAGTGAGTGAAATGACGTGTGACCAAGTATGGTGTCCTATACTTGGAATTTGTACTTTGCATTTAACCCATCCAAGTGAACATGTACACAGCAGTGAGTATTAAACACACACACACACACACTTGGAGCAATGGGCAGCCATTTTTGCTGCGGCGCCTCCGGAGTGATTGGGGGTTAGGTGCCTTGCACCTCAGTTGTGGGTAATGAGAGTGAAAGAGAGGGCTGTTCATTCACTTCCCCCACCTGCATTTCCTGCCAGTACTGAGACTTGAACCCACGACCTTTGGGTTGCAAGTCCGACTCTCTAACTATTAGAACACAACTACCCCTATTTTTTATGCTCAAACAGCAACATTACACACTAAAGAAAGTTACAAATGTAAAAAAAGCATAATTTAATAGGTCCTCTTTAAAAAAATAGGGTGTTAGATTTTAATGTTGTTTATTAATGTTTCATATTTTTTTTTGTCCTTTCGAACTGCCAGTGTATGAACAATTTTGAGTGATCTATTCTTTTAATGAACTCAGTCAGTTTAAAAATTCCCTAATTTCCCTGATAAACTTTTACCTTTAAGCAAGTAGTAAAAAAAAAAGAAAGAAAGAAAAAGTTATTCCATAATTTCTCATTATAATTTCATTTGTGTCTGGTAAGATGGCTTTGGCAGATGTGCTGACAGTTAATATACCTCTTTCATGCAGAGGGAACCCATCAGGTTTAATCAAGTAAGTTGTCATGGTGATGTGCTCAGCCTGCCAACAGAGCATTGAGTTCCCCTTGATGTACAGGAGGAGAATGGATGCTGTAAGGGAGAGAAAGTGGTTTTACCCCATTTATGGCCCACTTTTGTCTTCTTTCAGACTTATTGGATTATATTTTACCGGCAGGGTGAAAATTATTATTATTTATTTATTTATTTGTATTTTATCTTATTTTTTTTGGGGGGGGGTCTAAAACTCCTAATAAAGGTTTTAACCCCAAAAAGAAAAAAGGAAAAGAAAAAAATGGTAGTCTAACAAAATACACTATCTTTCAAAAGTCTGGGGCTGGTAAGATTTTTTAAATGAGTTTGAAAGAAGTCTCTCATGCTCACCAAGGCTACATTTATTTGATCAAATATACAGTAAAGATGGTAATATTGTAAAATATTATTTCAATTTATATTCTTTTCTATTTTCTATTATTTTAATAGTTTTTAAAATGTAATTTATTTGTGGTGCTCAAGAAATATTCTTATAATTAATGTTGAAAACAGTTGTGCTGCTTGATTTTTTTGTGAAACGGTGTATTTTTATTTTTTTTACCAATATTATTTGATGAATAGAAAGTTCAAAAGAACAACTTTTATTTCAAATCTTTGTAGCATTATGGATATATATACTGTCACTTTTGATCAATTTAATGCACCCTTGCTGAATAAAAGTAATGTCTAAAACAGTAGTGTACATTTAAACAAGTATAAAGAAGTATACACATTACATAAGACCTTTCAAAATTCCTCAGAAATAGTTCACCCCTGAAAGTCATTATTATAATTCAGGCATTGCTCCCATTTTGTTCAGGTCAGTTGCATTGTTTTTGTTCTAGCTATGGATTAACTAAAAAAACCTTTAAGTCCATTGGAAGGGGTTGGGGAGCTGTTCATGCAGAGAGCTAGTTTTCTGGGAAAGGCAGTCACTGTTTGTGTTTTCTAGACAGTAATCTTTTAAAAACAGATTTGTAACTAAGATGCTGACAACACAGACAGGCTGGCAGCATCAAGGCCACATGGCAGTATCTCTTTTCCTGTTCTCTTTTGCTATATCTCTTTCTCACTGTCTCCCTTGCTCTCACTTCCTTTCTGTTTTTTTTTTTTCAATTCTGCATGTTTGTTCAAGCACAAACATGCACGCATAGTTAGTTTAGTGAACCACTTGCCTCTTTCTCTCTTTTGCAGCACCTCTCCATGTCCAATGGAAGTATTCAAGTGGATGCTTCTTTCATGCAAACACTGTGGAATGTTCAGCCTACCTGCTCCAGAAGCAACGTGGCAGTGGGTGAGTTAAGTTATTTCTGTGTGCTTTCAAAAATCTAAATCTATTACTTTTGTCTCGAATTTACTGTTGTAAAAGCACAGTTGATGTTAAGAATTGTCTCTCTGTTCCCTTGTCTCTGTAGGATTTCTTCTGGGTGGGCAAGTAATGCGCTTGTTCCATGGGCACGACGAGAGTCTCACTATACCAGGATCCGAACAAAGTGAAGAGCAACAGAGGTGAGTCATCTATCTATCTATCTATCTATCTATCTATCTATCTATCTATCTATCTATCTATCTATCTATCTATCTATCTATCTATCTATCTATCTATCTGTCTGTCTCTCTGTCTATCTGTCGTTTAGTTCGTTCTATTGATTGATCTGTGTCTGTCTATCTATCGTGTCTATCTAAAAAACTATAGACAATTTCAGAAATTGGCGTAATAGAAAAAATCCATCCATCGAAGTGAGAAAACATGTCTGCAAATCTCTTTATCTCATTTAGAGTGGTGAACTATGAGACTGGTAAAGGAGGGTCCAAAGCCAGGTCTTTATGGAGATTGGAGCCTCTTCGGATAAGGTAAAATCAAATACACACTTTCTTACCTGCTTGTGTGTACACACCTACACACACACACACACACACACACACACTATTGGTGTAAATTGGTGTAAATTGGTGCATCTATCATTATGAGGACATTTCATAGGCATAATGGTTTTATACTGTACAATCTGTATATTCTATCCCCTAACTCTGCTCCTTAACCTATCCATCATATATTTTTTAATAAAACATTTAGTATTTTTTTTAAGCCATTTTAATTACAAAGACTCAGCAAATGTCCTCATAAACCATGTTTACATTGTAATACCAGGTAATACCCATGTCATTATACAAATTTGTGTCCTCATAAATCATATAAAAAAGCATACACACACACCCTTTGGTTTGAAACTGCAGTAAATTTTTGATGCCCCAGACTTGTTTCTCCTCCTCTTTCTTTTCCAATTATGCCCAAAAGGGTAGTTCAAAGTCAGGTCAGTGAGCAGTGAGTGTAATCCATGATTTAGACAATCGAAAGGTTTCCTAATCTTCTGCAAAGTCCTATTGATTGATTAAGCATTAAAATTGTTAGCATCTCATATTTGAAATCTCTTTCTTTGAATTATAGCTGGAGTGGGAGCCATATCAGATGGGGTCAGCCCTTCCGCCTGCGCCATCTCTCCACCGGTCACTACCTGGGCCAGACAGAGGATAATGGCCTGATACTGCTGGACAGAGCGAAGTCTGACACCACTGCAACTGCCTTCTGTTTCCGGGCAAGCAAGGTTGGAACCATATATTTTAAAGTTGCCTGTTGATAAAAGAAGTTAGAAGTTAAGCTCAATTGACAGAATTTGTGGCATAATGTTGATTACCACAAAAACTTATTTTGACATGTCCTTCCATTTTAAAAACAAAGCTAAAATCTTGGACACTTTCAATGGAAGTGAATACTCAATAGTGCATGCACAAGACGTAAACAATATATCTGTTAACACAAATTTATTGTGAAAAATATTTGCTATTTTACAACTTTGTTTCATGACAACATAATGCTTAAAACTAATATAAAAATAATGAGAACAACTTCATAGCTCAAATAATACACAAGTTTTAACTGAAGAATTAAGTGCTTTTATAAAATGATAAGCCTTAGATTTTTGTTTTAAATTCTCAAAAAGAATATCCCCAATCACTTCCATTGTAAGTGCCTCACTGTAACCTTTATTTTAGAGCTAGTAACATTCCTTATATTTAATAGAAAATTAAATAAATGAGACGAATCAATGACTTTCAGAGTTAGACAGCTTCAGCTATTGGACAAACTGACTTTATTAGATTGTAGCCCTGCTATTCAGTGCTTAGACTCTTTAATTGCTACATCTGTTTCCCAATTACTAATCCTCAGTGCATTATTACTGTATATTGGAATTTCATTATCCTTGTTCTGCTGCAACAAGCAGAGAGGTCACAAACCCAGCTGTCTGTTTTATCTCAATAAAGCTTACACATGACCACCTGACAATGAGTTGGCACAGAAATGGCAGAACTTGTGCAATTTGTCTTTCCCTTCGCAGGAAAAGATTGACTCTGGCCCAAAGCGTGATATTGATGGTATGGGGGTTGCAGAGATTAAATATGGTGATTCGGTCTGCTTCATCATGCACGTGTCCACTGGCCTGTGGCTGTCCTACCAAGCACCTGACGCAAAATCTTCTCGCCTTGGACCACTGAAGAGAAGGGTAAGAGATAGTGTCCTTGTGCTTTTTTGTCCTAATAGGCTGAAACTATCACCGAGCTCCCTCTCCAGGTCAAGCTTGCATGATTACAACGACTTTGAATGACACACACATCTTTTATGACATCATGTGCTGTAAGTTATGATCCTGTTAAAGATTACGAGGCTCACAGGATGGTCTAATGTTGGCTCAAGCCTAACCGCAGTGGCTTCTGTGTAGAGTGTATGATATACGAGGCCATGGTTTAAATGTGATAATGAGGTAGGCATGGTGACAGTGTGTTTTTGGGGAGTGGTCAGGATTACACGTTCACATGGACTGCACATCTTTCCAGCATTGTGGTATGCAACTTAACTCTGGGCTAAAGGCCAGAAAAAGCATGCCACCTTTACGCACAGTCCAGGCAGCCAAAGTCATAACTTTGGTGACACTTGATTCAATTTTCACTTCAAAAATATTGAACCAATATTGAATTTTCTTAGCTTATTAAGTCTGCTGGACATACTCTGACTTTCCTGTGAGGAGGAGGTGCCAAGTTGAAGATAAAGCCCATAGATTTGACTCAAAAACCCTTTTGCATCAATAGTTTCCATCCACCTATTTTTATGCACATTTTGGGATATTGCATAAAAAAACGCTGGATGGAAACACCAAGATGCGCATAAATTCTCAAAATGCGCATAAAAAAATTATGCGCTCAATTAAGTTGGATAAATTCTTTATGCGATACAAAAACATGCGCATAAACTACAGTGAAAAAAGACATGTGACTTTTATGGCACTGCATAACTGGACCAACCAGTGGACTGATCTCATTGCACAGCATCTGAAATGCTGTTTTGGTCATTCTGTAATGCCTGAGCAAAGTATGTCGTTAAAGTGGTTCAGTTTAATTCCCTCCCAAAAGCGATTGCGTTCACAAACACTTGGCATCTGAATGCAAGACAGCATTTATTGGCTTTCGTCTGCACGCTTAAAGGTGCAAGTAATGTATTATATACAAAAATTATTATGTACAGTGGCTTCTACTGTAGCAACTTCCTTTTTTCTTAGTGATATTTAGCACCAGTTTATCAAGAATTGACGATTTTGTTCTCTTCGACTCACTAGATGGAAACAGTGCTTTATTCGCAAATGTTTTATGCGATTTTCCAAATTTGCACACAAGTTAACTTCGCAACTTTGGATGGAAAAAATTAGCATAGTAAGTGGCCTGAACCAAAGCACTAATGTTGACATGAAAAAGAGGCTTCTTGTGCATCCTGTCCAAATGCTAGTTTAGAAAGGAACTGATAAATACAGTATGACAAAAGACTCTGACAGTGATACGCTTGGTGTGATGTACCGTTACATTATAGCAACACTGGTGATGCATCGATACAGGATTTAAAATGGCCAATGCTGATGCTGATATCGACAGAGCAGGGTGACAAACTTTTAAAATCTGGGACTCAATTAAAACTAATTTAAACCTGAAAATGAACAAAACTTCAGTGTGAAATAAATTACCAATATTTCAGATTCTGAACTATTCCTAGGTACAGATTGTCAGATGTTCATTTAATAAGCAAAAATTACAAATACTAATACACTGGACAAAAATATGAAATTCATATTTTTTCATAAATTTTTATACTGATAATATAATTTGTGATGAAAAATGTATTGAATTAGAACAATGCAAAATGAACATTTGAACCTTGTATGTCTAAACTAGTTTTACAGCTGTTTTACTTTTCAGTCAGTGTTAATGTACATTTACGTTGTGTTCAGGCTGTCCTGTCTCTTGAGGGCCATATGGATGACGGGCTGACTCTGCAGCTCTGCCAGCATGAGGAGTCCAGGGCGGCTCGCATCATTCGTAATACCACCCACCTCTTCACACAGTTCATCAGGTAATGGATTAATACTCACTGGGCTCAAATAGTACAACAGAAATGTTCCTCCTCTCATAACTGAGTGCCATTTGGAACATGAATACCTTGAGACTAGTTATTATTAAATTCTGAATGCTTAATATTAAAATATTTAAAAATATGAAATAATAATTTAACTAAATATTGATAATATTAATATTATTATCCTGGTCTTAGGGGTCTGGATGGTTTGAATGGAGAAAAGGATACGGAGGTGTCTCTGCCTGTCTGTGAAGTGCTACAGACCCTCAACGACCTCATCGTATACTTCCAACAGCCAGACTCTGAGCTGGAACATGAGGAGAAACAGAGGCAGCTTCGATCTCTCATCAAGCGCCAAGATCTCTTCAAAGAGGAGGTTGAATACAACTCACTCATGCCTTATTAGATTCATTATTATACAATGTACAGGGTGACACTATTTTATTATTATTTTAGGGAATGCTAACCCTGGTCTCACACTGCATTGATCGGCTAAACGTGTACAACAGTGCCGCTGAGTTTGAGGAGCTAGCTGGTGAAGAGGCCGGAGAGGCGTGGAAGGACATTCTCAACCTCCTCTATGAGCTTCTGGGTAAGAATTCAGTCACATGAAGGTGATGATGTAGAGACATGACAGTTATTAGAGGCAGTTAAATAGCAATTCTATTCTCTTTTATCACCTTGTTGTTGACTCTCAGCCTGATTTATGGAGGGCAAACATACAGTTAGAGAAGAAGGACCTTGTTCAAGATATTAAAAGTTCAGATTGAAGCAAAATTGCTTCAGAAATATTATATGAAGGCCATTTTATTTCTGCTTCTTTTTCATTTTTTTGGAGATCCTAAAGCATTATTAATACGGCTTCTATATAAATAGAGTGCTGCAGAAATTAAAATTTTTTGTAGGCCAAACCAAAAGGGTTACCCCTTTTCCTATTGCAAAATTCTCAATAGGATTTTTCCATTGACTTTTGGATTATTTTAGAAAATAAGCTATGTAATCAGCAAAAGTTGAATTTGATAATCTTCACAAATGAACACAACTTTTATTAATTTTCAAGCCTATATACATTCGGCAGAGGTAAAAAACTAAAGTTAGGCAATAAACAAACTACACCACAGTCATATAATTTCAACGTCACCACCAGTGTTGGGAAAAGTAATGCGTTACCCCTTAAAAAGAAACTAATTACATTACTTTTTATGGAAAGCATTGTGTTACATTACTTTTAAATTACTTTTTCTCACCTTAGCTGGCTTTGGCTATTTCTGTCTTTTTCAGACCAGCTTGCTTATTTTTTTCTGTTTTTTGGAACAAATATGGAATGAAAAAGCAAAATAGATTGCCGATGTATGGTCCTTGCACCAAAAGTGAAAATATTAAGTGTCAGACTGAAAGAAATCAAACACATGCCTTTACAGTAGAGAGCTCAACACAAACACACCATTTATCTGCATTAATTGAAAATGCAACTCAGATATTTTATTTAATATTTGTTTGAATTTTTAACATCACATCAGGATCCAGTGAGCATAAACACTCTCCTTGGTTTTACCTTCACTGGCTTGGCATTTATCAGAGCCCCCATCGAGGCTCGCTCTGAATTTTGCTCGCTCAGAGTTGCTGAGGTCACCCTCGAGAGGGGCCATGCAGAGACTGTCTGGTGAACAGCAGTGTGATACATTATGCTAGTGACAACAGCCAGTTTTTAACGGCTCTATACGGATACATTTGCTGCCTCAGGAAGCAGCTCTTTTTGGTGTTTTTGGGCTACAAAAATGCAGAGACAATTTCCCATAAGGTGCCTTTAGCTCTGGGGTTGAGTTTGATTGATTGAAAAATTGTCTTGGTAAGGATTACTATTATTTAGTATTTTACACACTCACACACCAGAAGGTGCTTTCATTTCAGATCATGAACATTCAGGGGGGAAACCTTGTGTGAAGGATAGTGAAAGGGATTTGTCAAGGTATGTAGGAAAAACAGTGTAACATTGAGCTTATTGCCATTGATTTTTGTCCATTAGCCGCTCTGATTCGAGGCAACAGGACCAACTGCACACAGTTCTCTCGCAAGCTGGACTGGCTAGTCAGCAAGCTAGAGCGATTGGAGTCCTCATCAGGTAAATACCACCATATGTCAAATTAGACACATACATTAGCACTGATTATAGAGGGGTTATATATTAACCAGTCTGTCTTATGTAGCCATAAACTGAGTGATCCACCATCAGCATCTGCACATATATCAATGGTTTTAGCTTTAGCTCCATGTCACGGCAGTATTACATGGGATTCATTGCAGCATGTGGACAATTTTCATTATAAAATCAATAGTAATTAGCTTATACAACTCTCTGCTATCTGATTATGCCTCTGTCATTCCTTGTGTTTACTGCAATGCAATAATAATAAAGCAATTCTATTCAGGCATTTTAGAGGTGCTTCATTGTATCCTCATTGAGAGTCCAGAATCTCTGAACATCATCCAGAAGGCCCACATCAAATCCATTATTTCTCTGCTGTACAAGCATGGGCGCAACCACAAGGTCAGCATTTGCCTTTTTTACAAACACACACACATGTACAGATTATGTATGGAGTAGAGTGTGGAATATAAAGGATGTTGCTGACCATCCATAGTCTTTAGATGGAAACTAAGACCTGCAGTCCTGAATACTATAAATATTATATGAAGAGCTGAAAATGCAGTTTCATAGATAAATCGGTCAGATTTATTGTGAATCTGTACATTTCTGTATTATGGGGGAGATATACACAACTGTTCAAAAGTTTGTGGTCAGCAAGATTTTTTATGTTTTTGAAAAAAGGTATCTTATGCTCAACCACAGCTGCATTTATTTTATCAAAAACACAGTAAAAACAGTTTTACTGAACTTTCAGCAGTCATTCCTTCAGTATTCAATGTCACATGATCCTTCAGAAATCATGTTAATATGCTGATGTGATGCTCAAGAAGCATTTATTATCATCAATGTTCAAAACAGTTGTGCTGCTTAATATTTTTGTTTGAAACCATGATAAGTTTATGTTAGAATTCTTTGATGAACTTTTTTGAGCATTTATTTGAAATAGATGTTTTTTGTAACATTATTAATCGCTTTAATTTGTTTTAAAAAAGAAAAAAAATCTTCCTGACCCCAGTTGTTGAATAGCAGAGTAAAAATTAGCTTAAACTTCACAAGGTGCAATGGTGCAAACATCCAAGACATTTTAACAAGGGGCAGGTGTTTCTGCTGGTGTAGACCCCTGCTACTTGACTTGAGAATTCCTCTGTCTTATAAAATGTGGGTCATGTAAACTCGTAAATACATTCTAGGAGCTGCACAGCATGTAATGCTAGCAAACACTCTCGAGTGTGCACTTGAAAATATGCAGGCACAAGACTGTAAAATTGTACGTAGGGAAAATGTGCAGTATGAAATGTTTAAAGCAATAAAGCAACAGCATTGTTAAAATATATCCTTTGCAGATTCTAGATGTTCTCTGTTCCCTGTGTGTCTGCAATGGTGTGGCTGTGAGAGCCAATCAGAATTTCATCTGTGATCACCTGCTTCCCAGGAGAGATCTGCTGCTCCAGACACGTCTGGTCAATGATGTCCAAAGGTAGACAAACCAACACTAACACTAAGAATCTTATTTTCTATTTAAATTAAAATAAAAAAACAAAATTATTATTTTTTTTGCTCCATTCTTGTTTTACACGTAAACTACTTTTTTTTAGATTTATGAATAAAACAAGAAAAAAAGTGCTTGTTGACAGAGTACGAGTATATCTTGTGCCATTTTTCTTGTTTTACAAATTTTTACAGTATATATTTTATTAGATCACATGACAAAAACACAAATTAAGACAATTATATTTTTTAGTGAAGCTGACAGTCATTGTCAACACAAAGATCTATAACTTGTTAATATTTATTAATAATTTATGTATTTTTTTTCTGATGTGATCTCTGTTTTTACAGTATGAGACCCAACATCTTCCTGGGCATGAGCGAGGGCTCGGCGCAGTATAAGAAATGGTACTTTGAGCTGATCATCGATCAAGTAGATCACTATGTGACCAGTGAGCCCACCCACCTTCGTGTTGGCTGGGCCACCACCAAAGGCTACGCCCCTTATCCTGGGGGTGGAGAGGGTTGGGGAGGAAATGGTGTGGGTGACGATCTTTACTCCTACAGTTTTGATGGGCTTCATCTGTGGTCAGGTACATTTAAGGCTGTTTTACTCATGTTCCTCACTAGCTGATCTAATATGACATTATGAACAATGCATATATAAATGTGACTCATAAATCATTTCTGATGCTCTTGTTTGAGCAGCAGTATTCACACAAATGTACTAAATTTTTTTTATTCTCTCCACGTCTGATAGGGCGAATCCCACGGGCCGTGGCCTCTATTAACCAGCACTTGCTGAATTCAGATGATGTGGTGAGCTGCTGTCTGGATCTCGGAGCCCCTAGCATGTCTTTCCGAATTAACGGTCAGCCCGTTCAAGGCATGTTTGAAGACTTCAACGTAGATGGCTTCTTCTTTCCCGTCGTCAGTTTCTCTGCAGGGGTCAAGTGAGTTTCTCCAATATAAAGTGCCCAACACTGCTGATCTGTCGGGTTGAGTAACAGATGCATAAATAGCAAGAAGGAATATGGTAAGATTTACAGTATACATACATTTTAATGTTAATGTGGACAAACTTCTGCAATAATCATTCAAAGTGTGTTTCGATCATTTTTACTTTGAGCATAGCACTTCTGAAATGATTGTACAAGAGTAGTTCTGTGTGACAAATGAACCTTTTCTTCTTTCGCTTTATGTTCAATCAACAGAGACAGGCCATTACTCTTTTGACTTCTCAAGCAAATGAAGTAGCACCAAGACATTTTTGGACAACTCTGTGTTGCTATTAGGATTAATCAAGTAATTGACCATGAGTTTAAATGCCGTCTTTCTTTCTTCTTCCTCAAGGGTCCGTTTCCTGTTGGGTGGTCGCCATGGAGACTTTAAGTTCCTGCCTCCAGCAGGTTATGCACCATGTTATGAAGCCCTGCTCCCCAAAGAAAAGATGCGTGTGGAGCCTGTGAAGGAGTATAAAAGAGACCTGGAAGGAGTGAGAGATCTGCTGGGCACCACAGAGTTCCTGTCCCAGGCTTCCTTCATTCCTGTTCCTGTCGACACCAGCCAGGTGAGATATTAACTGAGTAATTCACCATATTTATTTATTTATTTATTTATTTATTTTTTACATGTTTTCAAGCTCTTCTAGGGCTACTCAATTAATTCAAGATTAATCAAAGGCTAAAATGGCTAAGTGTGATTATAAAATGAAGACAAAGACAGACATAAATATTGGTATTGTAAATTTTCAGTTGTACTGTAAAATTAAAACTTTTTTTGTTGTTCTTGTTCTTGTCTTGTGATCCAGATTGTCCTGCCTCCATATCTTGAAAATGTGCGGGACAAGTTAGCTGAGAACATCCATGAGCTCTGGGGCATGAACAAAATAGAGCTTGGCTGGATATATGGCAAGGTAGGAAAACATTTCAGGGCACTATAAAAATACTAAACAGCATCATCCGAATTTCTCAAAAGCAACATCCTCTCTGTATGACACAAGCTCTGATATCAGGATAATTTCTGCTGTGTAACTTTAACTACTGGAGGAACTCAGAGGAGGATAATTGAAAATGTCAGCCTGAATTGAGAGTCCTTAGCTGCAGTCTAAATGAATATTTAAACATCCTGAGTAGCTACACAGCAGATGGGCATGCAGATATCATTTTCAGATAGTAATGGCAAAAGGAAAGTACCGCTTTTGTTTCTTCCACTGATCGTTGCAGGAGAGCAACTCCAGAAATTGCAGAGCACAGTGGAAAAGCACTCTGATATGACAGAGCTTTGCAGTATTACAGTAGTTAAGACAATCTTAATGAGCAGCATGCTGTCAAAGAGCGTGGCAGAAAAATGAATTATGGTTGAGCGCTGCCATTACTCCTGAGGCCAGATCTTAGCATTTATTAATAACAAATATTTCAGAGGCCCAGCTGGTCTCTGATTAAACAGATTTTAATAAGACTTTGCTGGCTCAAGATGGCATTGTTTTGAGTGTGTGGGGTTAGAGGACAAGAGCGACTTGGCAAGCGCAATGCCACTTTCATTCTGTCACCATTATTCAATCCTAAACGCTTTAGCATTCTCTCTCACATCACATCAATCTAAAGAGTTTTATGGGTCATGAATTAGAAGGTGGTATTAGTTTTGCAGTATCTTACTTAAATCTGTCCTTGCTGATTTATTTTTTCACTCACTAAAAAAATAAAATAAAAATTGCTATTTTTTAGGTTCGAGATGACAACAAGAGACAGCACCCTTGTCTTGTCGACTTTTCTAAACTGCCAGAAACAGAAAAGAATTATAACCTGCAAATGTCAACTGAAACTTTGAAGTGAGTATTACCGCAATGTCCTCCATGATGCAGACTTGCATATACTGTAAAAGGCTGTCGTTTGGGCCATGATTATTAAAATGCTTATTGTAATTAAATGTATGTCAGAAAATATTGATAGGCTTTGCCTGCAAATTCATTTCATCCCAATATAGCCTCTAGACTCAACATTATTTAGATTGGAACACAATAACCAGCTCAATGAGGTGTTAAACAGATTCATTTCTTTTGCACTACTTGTCTTTGACACTTCGACTTGCATGTTTCATAAAGTATTGCTCATACTGTTTGGCTGATCATTTCCTCAGTTTCTGAAAGTTGTTATTTTTCAGGACCCTACTTGCTTTGGGCTGCCATGTTGCACAAGTCAGTATAAATGCTGAGGAAGACCTGAAAAAGATGAAACTCCCGAAGAAGTAAAACTAGCACACATTTTAAAACCAAAACCATAAAATTCCTATTTCAGCTAGCTATCTAAATGAAGTTTGATTGATGAACGTTTTAATATTGTGAATTTAATTCCTTCCCCACTTGTATCCTAATTCATTTAAAGCTACATGATGGCAAATGGTTATAAACCTACACCACTAGAACTTTCTGATGTGAAACTGACACCTGGTCAAGAGTTTCTAGTTGATAAACTGGCTGAAAACGCTCATAATGTTTGGGCCAAAGATCGTATCAAACAAGGATGGACCTATGGTATTCAGCAGGTAAAAATGTCCTTTTCATTATTCATTAGATATGATGTTGCCTTAAGCGCATTGACAAACAAACCTGTTAAGAATGATTAAAAGTAAATTAACATATTTTTTCCCCCCATAAAGTTGTTTGCAATCATGTCTTTTGCATTTTATTCGAAGGATTTGAAAAACCGTCGTAATCCACGGTTGGTGCCATATGCTTTATTAGATGAACGCACTAAGAAATCGAACAGAGACAGTCTTCGAGAGGCCATCCGTACTTTGGTTGGATATGGATATTTCATAGACCCACCTGATCAAGAGAGTGAGTTTTTTCTCTCTCTCTCTCTCTCTCTCTACAGTATATACTGTATATACAGACGTGGACAAATTTGTTGGTACCATTCAATGAAAAAAAACACAGTTTTCTCTGAATTAACTGACAGAAAACTGACTTGAAGTAACTTGAATCCATCAAAGTTTATTTCATATTTAATTTAAAAAAAAAAACTTTGCAGATTTGATTCAGCAGAATATTTTAAATAATAAAACAACTGAAAATGGCATGAACAAAAATGATGGGACCCATTACCTAATATTTTGTTGCACAGCCAATAGAGGCACTCACTGCAAATAAAAAGATATTTTTGTAGCTCCCAATGAGACTTCTGCACCTGTCAACGGGTACTCAGGCCAACTCTTCACTGCTTCAGCTATCTCAGGTTTGAGGGGTGCCTTCACCAGACTGCATGTTTCATCTCTTTCCAAAGGTGTTTGTTGGGATTCAGATCAGGGCTCATAGAAGGCCATTCCAGAACAGTCCAGTATTTTGTTCTCAGCCATTCTTGCTTTTAGCTGTATGCAGGGTATCCGCGGGTCCTTAAAAAGTCTTAAATATATTTTTACTAATAAAAGGCCTTAAAAAGTCTTAAAATGTCTTAAATTCAGATTGGATAGGTCTTAAATATTTTTCGTTGCAATACCGCAAAAATGTTTTATGTATGTTTTATGTTTTCTAATACGTCTCCGACGGAATGGTCCAGCGCTGCGCGGCGCCATCTGCAGGACAAAGCTCAGCAAAGATGTAGGAATATCCAAGTACCCCAGAGTGCAGCCTGGACGATGGGGCGGGGCGACACATTGGGGCGGAGCGACACGTGTCGCCCCGCCCACTCAAATTTCATTGGTTTGTAATACAGCCAATCTTATTGGTAGACGCTTCAAACGAGCCTGAGCATGCGCGTTCCTTTATGTACGATTTTGTGAATGATTTTGTGTATACAGAAATATTAAGCGCTAACTCTAATCGTATCTTATTATCTGTTTAGTATTTTAGTTAGGATCTATTGGGTAATTTTTTATTGTACTTAAGAAACAAAATAGATGAAGTTATTGTTTATAACGAACGCATGGTGACTGATGCACCTCCGGGTACTTAAGGCTGAATAGAGCTGTTTNATTCTCACTCACTAAAACACACATCGCACTGTGATGCACTTGTGTTGGACAACAGTAAACAAGAGACAAAATTAAACAACTACAACACAATTATCATTGTTTACAAACAACAGCTCAAAAATGATGTGATCAAACCAGCTGTGGGAAATATAAGGCAGCTCAGAGTGCACAGGTGCATCGAATGATGATACGAGCAATGGATGGAAACAATCTGAGAGGAAGAGGAGGAAGAGGATGTGTGAGAGGAGGAAGATGAGGAAGAGTATGTGTGAGAGGAGGAAGAGGATGAAGGATGAGGAAGAGTATGTGTGAGAGGAGGAAGAGGATGAAGAGTATGTGTAAGAGGAGGAAGAGGATGTGTGAGAGGAGGAAGAGTATGTGTAAGAGGATGAAGAGGAAGAAGGATGAGGAAGAGTATGTGTAAGAGGAGGGAGAGGAGGAAGATGAGGGAAAGTATGTGTAAGAGGAGGAAGAGGATGTGTGAGAGGAGGAAGAGTATGTGTAAGAGGATGAAGAGGAAGAAGGATGAGGAAGAGTATGTGTGAGAGGAGGAAGAGGAAGGATGAGGAAGAGTACGTGTGAGAGGAGGAAGAAGATAGAGATGAGGAAGAGTATGTGTGAGAGGAGGAAGAGGATGGATGAGGAAGAGTATGTGTGAGAGGAGGAAGAGGATGGTGCGGAGTTTGCAGTTGCACAACAGTATTTTTACAGTATGCAAGTGCTGAACATAGAGACATTCAATACAACACTAAACTTGGAGTGCATATGATGTACAATATATTCAACCTAGTTAATATACTTTTACATAATTATAAATTGTTTACTGTATAAAATAAACATTGTGTAACTAGATGCTCTGGATGTCAGGAGTTTTGTTAATAAAGATTCAGTTTTGTGTTTAATGCTGTGAGAAAATGAGCAAAGGTTTCAAGAAATATCTTTGCAATTGTGAAAAATTGTAGAGAATGTGTTTACACTATTAGTTACAATTTGTAAAAAATATCATTTAGACACATTGTATACTTTCTCAAAGACATTAAAAACAAAAATGTATAATTTTATTTTTATTATTAAATAGTAAAAGTAGTTTCTGAAGTGTACCAGCAAATGTTAATACAACTTTCGACTGACAGTAAGCATTAAACTGGAAATGGTCTCGTTCAGGGTAATTTTGGTGGCTCTTAAAAGAGCCTTTGGGGTTTGGTGAGGCTGATGCGGGTTTAGGCGCGCTCTCCGCGGATACGGCGGGCCAGCTGAATGTCTTTGGGCATGATGGTGACCCTCTTGGCGTGGATGGCGCACAGGTTGGTGTCCTCAAACAGACCGACCAAATAAGCCTCGCTGGCCTCCTGCAGGGCCATGACAGCGGAGCTCTGGAAGCGCAGATCCGTCTTGAAGTCCTGAGCGATTTCTCGGACCAGCCGCTGGAAGGGCAGTTTGCGGATCAGCAGCTCGGTGGACTTCTGATAACGGCGGATCTCTCGGAGAGCCACGGTCCCGGGCCTGTAACGATGGGGCTTCTTGACGCCGCCGGTGGCCGGAGCGCTCTTACGGGCGGCTTTGGTAGCGAGCTGCTTCCTCGGGGCTTTGCCACCGGTGGATTTACGAGCGGTCTGCTTGGTTCTTGCCATTGCTGCAGTGAACTTCTCTCTGTTCTCCTGACGCTGGAAATGCGGATTTATGTTACAGGCCTGATTTTAAGGCATTGCGCAGCCATGAGCTCACAGTGTCAGAGGGTGTCGAGGCTTGTGATTGGCTAATGTGTGACGTGTGCTTATGACTGCTAGCCAATGACTGCGCGTTTCCTCTTTTTCAAACAAGCAGAGGGTTTCCCGCTCAATGTGCTTTGATCGGTTGACTCAGTGTACATGATTGACACCTCCATGAGCTTTATACTCACATTGTTGTATTTATTCATTTATTCTGAAATACTTAATCCTCAATGGTTGTGCAGATTTTGGATTAGAACTAAAACACATTATAGTCTGTATAAAAGCAGTATAAAGTCTAAAATATATAAAGCCGCGTGCGGCCGTGATAATAAGCATTAATAACATTGACCAATTTCTGTTGCCCTGACGCCGATGTATATTGGTTTTTATTTTGGGCAGTTAACAAAATCAATACATTATCAAAGCAAACAAATACAATTTATTTTAATATTAGCGGAGAATTAGTTGGCGATCCTACACGCCTTCTAAAGAACGACCTCTACAGACACATCAGGGGATCTTTAAGTGTTTATAATAAAAATGCACAGCTCGCACATTTTACTGGATTGATGAGCCTTATTTTTTCCTCTTCTCAACCAAAAGAGTTGGATTATTTTAATTATTAACAAAGAAAAGCACTCTTCATCAGATAAAATGGGTGGCTCTTAAAAGAGCCTTTTGGTTTCAAGAAAACAGACTTGAATCCGCTTATTTGGATTTGGCGGGTTTCTCGGTCTTCTTGGGCAGCAGCACAGCCTGGATGTTGGGCAGCACGCCGCCCTGAGCGATGGTCACTCCGCCCAGAAGTTTGTTCAACTCTTCGTCGTTGCGCACCGCCAGCTGCAGATGACGGGGGATGATGCGGGACTTCTTGTTGTCCCGAGCGGCATTTCCAGCCAACTCCAGGATCTCAGCGGTAAGATACTCGAGCACAGCCGCCAGATAAACAGGAGCACCAGCACCGACGCGCTCGGCGTAGTTTCCTTTGCGGAGAAGCCTGTGAACACGGCCGACGGGGANAGCTACTGCAAGTGATTTTCGGTGCTGGAAATCCATATATCCTTTGCTGAAACAAACTCGACATGGAGAGCGCAGCTCATGGTTGCTTAGTAACGGCAGACGCCACCGCAGCGCCCGAGCGCTTTGGAAAGGAGAAAGCGGCGCCGATGCGTTTTTCATGCGTTTTTAGACGCGACATATGAACGGTCCCTAAAAGAGTTCAAATGGTTCAACGCGCCAAATGCGAGTAGAATCAGCGCTGAAACGCGTTCGGTAACTTTTTTTTATGAATGGTGGTGAGAATTTAATATATAATTTGCAACGGCTGCGATGTAATTATATAAATAATAGTCTGACGCGCTGCATGCTTGCTGTAACAGTAGTGTTTTCATTTTCGATTAACTGTAAATGCTACTTTGTTTGTGACATTAAAATGTGCATTTGGGAATGCAATATTAGTCATTAGATTTGTTTTTAATTCTGTTGTTGTTTACAAAGAGAAGTTTCAGTGTCACATGATTCTTCAGAAATGCTGATTTGCTGCTCAAGAAACATTCACTATTTATATTATCAATGTTAAAATGCAGTTTTTACTGCTTAAAATTGTTGTGGAAATCCAATTTAAACATTTGTGGTAAGATTTAAAAAATAGAAAAATTTATACTTTAATTCGTCATACTTTAAAGTGATAAAGTGAGTGAAGAGTGAAGACATTTAAAATGTTACAGAATATTTCTATTTAATAAATACTTTAATAAATAATATATTTGATAAAAACATGTAATATAATTTCAAATAAATGCTGTTCATTGAACTTCCTATTTTTCAAAGAAAACTAACAAATATCACCATTTCAACAAAAGTATGAAGCAGCACAACTGTTTTCAACATTGATAATAATCAGAAATGTTTCTTGAGCATCAAATCCAATTGTATTGATTTCTGAAGGATCATGTGACAAATGGAGTAATGATGCTGAAAATAATCACAGGAATAAATTACATTTTATAAAATATAGAAAACTTTTTTTTTTTATTTGTAAGAATATTTCACAATGTTGCTGTTTTTACTGTATTTTTGATCAAATAAATTCAGCCCTGGTGAGCAGAAGGGACTTATTTTAAAATCAATAATTGTTTCCAAACATTTTGCAGGTACTTTAATAATAACAATTCTATTAATACATTTAATATATATATGTATTAATGTACATTAATTATTTAATTATATATATATATATAAGTGAAAGTGAAAGTGAAAGTGAAGTGACATGTGGCCAAGTATGGTGACCCATACTCGGAATTTGTGCTCTGCATTTAACCCATCCAAGTGCACACACACAGAAGTGAACACACACACCGTGAACACACACCCGGAGCAGTGGGCAGCCATTGCTGCGGCGCCCGGGGAGCAGTTGGGGGTACGGTGCCTTGCTCAAGGGTCTCACCTCAGTCGTGGTATTGAGGGTGGGGAGAGCGCTGGACATTCACTCCCCTCACCGACAATCCCTGCCGGACCTGAGACTCGAACCCATGACCTTTGGGTTACAAGTCCGACTCTCTATCCATTAGGCCACGACTGCCCCCAGTCGTGTGTGTGTGTGTGTGTGTGTGTGTGTTTCCATCGCAGGTTTGGTCTTAAATTTCATGTAAGGTGGTACTAAAAAGGTCTTAAAAAGTCTTAAATTTAACTTGTTCATATCTGCAGATACACTGTGTATGTTTTGAGTCATTATCCTGTTGGGGGACCCATGAGCTGTGACTGATGCTTGGCAGTACATTTCACTCCAGAATGCCTTGATAGTGTTTAGACTTTATTGTGCCCTGCACAGATTCAAGGCACCCTGTGCCAGATGGGGCAAAGCTGCCTCTTCTCTTTAAAAGCTTAATTTTTCCGTCTGTGAACACAAAGTTGATATGCCTTGCCAAAAAGCTTCAGAGGACATTCTCCCAAAAGCATTGTGGCTTGTCAATGTGAATTTTAGCTAATTCCAGTCTGGCTTTTTTATGTTTTTCTTTTACTTTTAACAGTGGAGTCCTCCTGGGTTTTCTTTCATGGAGCCCACTTTTGCTCAAAAAGCGACGGATAGTAAAACCTGCAAAAACAGAGTAAATCCAGACACTGTGCAAGGCAGGGAAAACAGAACTATGTATAACATCCACAAAGGACAACACCGGACTCTGAACACAGGAAACACAGGGGTATAAATATACAGGATAACAAGAGGCTAACAAGGAACCAGTGTGGGTATATAATACACTTCAAAATGAAAGTCCTAAACACAAGACCAGGGGAAACGAGACAGGATTTGTAACACACACTTTCTTTGCATTACTCTTTGACATACCAAAGGCATGCAGATATACATGAGACAGTTCCTTTTAATTTACTCAACTTTCAGGAGGAATGATGAATATTTTAATGAGCTGTAAGGGTACCAACAAATTTGTCCATGTCTATATATATATATAAATAATTGCAATAAATAATTTCATTCTTTAGCTGATCACAATGGAGAAAAGGAGGGCATTGAATCCATCCGTCTCTTCCGTGTGGAGAAGACCTACGCTGTGAAGACAGGGAAGTGGTATTTTGAGTTTGAGGCACTCACTGGAGGCGACATGCGGGTTGGCTGGGCACGGCCTGGGTGCAGACCTGATATGGAACTGGGACTAGATGACCAATCCTTCATCTTTGATGGCTACAGGGTGATTATCTGATACTGTCACATTGTTATGTTATTAGTTTTATTTTTTTATTTACAGTGGTACAAGATATTGAGGACATACAGTGAAGTCCAAAGGATTTTCAGTGTGGACTGTAAACACATTCAAAATGTACTGAACAAAACAGAAGTATTTTCTCATGAATCTACATTCAATAAGATCTTCCAACTGATCAGAAAATAATCTAATAATGTTTGCTAATAATGTATTAGTCAATAATGCTACATGATTTTAATAGATTTGATCAAATCAAAAAATTGCTTGCAGGGCCGCCGGGTGCATATGGGCAGTAATTTTTTTGGGAGGACGTGGAATAAAGGAGATGTGGTGGGCTGTATGATCAACATGGAAGATAAATCCATGATATTCACCCTGAATGGAGAGATCTTAATCACCAACAAGGGCTCTGAGCTCTGCTTTGCTGACTTTGAAACCGAAGATGGTAAACAGACAGTAATCTTCATAAAAACAAAACCTGTAATATATATTATATTACTTAAAATGTTGCATGGTCAAAATAAAAGTAAAGGAACATGGCATTCATTTAAGTGACTGGTCATTGGTTTTCAGACCTTCCTTGAAAATATTGATACAAACTGACCTTTGTCACCCCTAGGGTTCATTCCAGTGTGCAGCCTGGGTCTTTCCCAAATTGGTCGCATGAACTTGGGGAAAGACGCTAGTACTTTTAAGTACTACACTATGTGTGGCCTTCAGGAGGGCTTTGAACCCTTTGCTGTCAACATGAATCGAGAGGTCACCATGTGGTTCAGCAAACGCCTGCCTACATTTGTTATTGTGCCAGAGGACCACCCCCATATTGAGGTAAAATTATATGTTAAACTTGTGGATTATATCCTAAGACTGTCTTGGAAAATACTGGGATGGGTTCTTTAATTGGCATCCCTTTGTGTTTAGGTTACTAGAATAGATGGGACTGTGGACACACCTCCATGTCTAAAGGTTACACACAAGACATTTGGCACCCAGACCAGCAATGACGACATGGTCTGTTGTCGTCTGAGCATGCCTGTTGAGTTCCACTCTGGCCCTCGGAAGATCACTGATATCAATGAGGTGATCGCTGAGGGCCAAAGGGCCAAGAAGGATGATGTAGGCAAGATTGATTATGGCAGCATTACAAAGGTAAAAAAAAAAAAAAAGATTATACTCAAGTACAGTACTTGCATCTGCAGACCTTTGTTGTCTGTGAAGCTTACTCTTAACACAACAACTTGTTAACACTAATCCATTACATTTGAGAATAATCAAAGAACCTTAATATTGTGCATATATGACTTTTGATGTACATGTACTTGTGTCGTAGTACTTCTACTCTGTGAGAGTGTTTGCCGGACAAGATCCATCATCAGTTTGGGTGGGCTGGGTAACACCAGACTACCATTACTACAGCAAATATTTCAGCCTCAACACAGTTCGCACCGTCACAGTAACACTGGGAGATGAGCGGGGACGTGTTCATGAGAGGTCAGTTCAAAAGACCCTAATGAGCACCAAAAGAAACCCCATCATTGCAGACTGCTGTTCCATTTTCACACAGTCATTTTCACACGTCTCCAACATATATTGATAGCTCAGAAATGTTGGCAATTTCTCTTGATTGATGCTCATTGTTGTCTTTTTGTCATCTCTCTTAATTCAGTGTGAGGAGAAGTAACTGTTACATGGTCTGTGCTGGCGACATTGTCAGCAACTCCACAGGCCGTAGTAACACTGATCTGGAGATTGGCTGCTCCATAGATCTTGCCTCTGGCCTGGTCTCATTTACTGCCAATGGCAGAGAGCTGCCTACCGCATACCAGGTAATCTCAACTTCTAACTTTTAACAAAATAGGAAATAGTCGCTAGACGTAAATAACATACAGAGCTTAGTCTGTTAATGCAATATAATAATGCAAAGCTCACTACAAGAGTAAATGATTCAATAATTCAATTCACTTTTTCAGGATTTTTAATTTGACTATTAATGCTGCTATAAAGGTTTGCTAAAAAAGAAGATAAAACAAAAATTATAACCTAACAAAAAATACAGTTAAATTGAACTATATTTTTGGTTTAAATCTCAAAGACACTTTATTTACATTTCTTTAAATAGATCTAATAAAATTGAAAATTATGCATTTCAGTGGCAGCCAATTTGGTGATATTTGATGTTTAATGTACATTTATTTTGGACCAATGAGATGTCACAATGTGCAAATCTACCCCAGTACAACAATGGTACATACACCAAGTGGTTTATAAAATGGCTGCATCCGAAATCACATTCCCTGCACTAAATTGCACATTTTTACTCAGTTTGGGCCTCTGAATAAAATTGAGGTGTTTATTTCCTCCTTGAGTATTAGCTCCATTTTCTCACTCTGTCATACTAGATGAGACATAAAAGCCTGATGTATCAAATATAATACTCAACACAAACTTTTTTCATTACTATTTTGTCTAAAAGTTCGATGAACTGTTCCATAAAAAAAAAAAAAAAGATTATTATGTCAGACCTTACAGGGTTAAGCATTTGGAGAGTCACTTGGGTTGAAAGTGAGACTTTCCAGAGAGCTAGTAACAGCTATTGCAATATAACATTAAAGAAGCCCTGTGCTCACTCTAGTCTTAGTTTGCCTCAGGCTCTGATTTTGAATCAGACTCACAATAGCAATTATTTAAAGAGTATATAATGTCTGAGCAGACTGGATTTAAATTAATAGTAGTGCAACACAAGTAGTGTGCAACACTTGCTCATCCAAATAGAGGAAGTAAACTATAATCATAATGGACTTCATATGCTTTCTGCCTTCTTAGGTTGAGCCTAACACTAAGCTCTTTCCTGCTGTGTTTGTTCAACCCACGAGTCCCAACCTCTTCCAGTTTGAGTTTCCAAAACTCCCAGTAAGTCTATACAATTAATGTATTCAAGTTACTCTATTTCACATATTTTTAATTTTAATTTATCTGCATCAATCGTCACACAGGATGCAATGCCCCTGTCTTCAGCCATCTTTAAGAGTTTACAAAGAAACCCAGAGCCCCAGTGTCCTCCTCGGCTGGATGTCCAGACAATTGTGTCCGTGCTGTGGAGCAGAATGCCCAACACTTTTCTGTCGGTGGACACGGCCCGCGTGAGTGAGAGGCATGGCTGGGTGGTGCAATGTCTGGAGCCCTTGCAGATGATGGCCGTGCATATCCCAGAAGAGAACAGGTGATGCATTACTCATACACTCGGTTTTATACATTGGCAACTTTGTGATCCTGGGAATGTGACCTTTCATTGAAATAAAACCCCTTAAGTGCTCATTTGGCTCCTTCCTCAAATGCCAACTGAGTTGGATGATCTTAACCTACTTCCTGTTTCCCCCACCCTAGGTGTATCGACATCATGGAGCTGTCGGAAAATGAAGATCTACGGCAGTTCCACTATCACACTTTAAAGCTTTTTTGCGCCCTTTGCGCCCTGGGCAACACTCGCGTAGCTCACGCCCTCTGTAGCCATCTCGACCAATCGCAGCTTCTGTACACCATTGATAACCAATACCTGAGTGGTCAGCTACGTGAAGGCTTTTACGACGTCCTCATCAGCATTCACCTGGAGACAGCCAAAGAGGCCCATCTAATGATGAACAACGAGTTTATAATCCCAGTGACGGACGAGACCAGGAGCATCCGCCTCTTCCATGACGACTCAAAGCGTCACTGTCTTCCTGGAGTGGGCCTGAGCACCTCACTTACTACTCGCCTCAACTTCTCCCCTCCGTGTTTTATTACCACCAAGCGCATTCAGCCTCTCTTCAGCCCTCAGATCCCTCTGGGTATCCTGAAGGAGAAAGCCATCAGTATGCTGACGGAAGCTGTGCAGGGCGGAGGCGCCCACATTCGAGATCCTGTGGGCGGAAGCGTGGAGTATCAGTTTGTGCCAATTCTCAAGTTGATTGGCACACTGCTGATAATGGGGGCGTTGACCAGCGAGGAGGTTAGAACCATTCTGCTCCTCATTGACCCCAGTGTGTTTGGGGACAGTAAGGAGGAGGAGGAACAGACAGCAGTTGCAGAACAAGGAGCTGAGAAAGAGGAGGCCACCAGTAATGAAGAGAAGGCTGTGGAGGCGGGGGAGGAGGAGAGTAAAGACTCCAAGCAGCTTCCCAAAGGTCTTCTGGAGAAGAGCTTGCCCGAATCTGTCAAACGCCAGGTGAATGACTTATCTTGATGGTAATTTAAATAGAGCTAAGATAAAACAAAACATAAATATTAGATGAAAAACTTAGATGAAAAAATGGTTTGGTTTTTAGGTTTGTTTTTAAAATTAAAAAGGTTGCCTCAGCAACTAACTGAAATAAATAAGTTTAAGTTGAAGTACTAAAATTGCTAAAACTAAAATAAAAATTAAATGAAGCTATGTAGAATTATTTTAGAAACAAACCTAAAAAATGACAAAAGCACATAACAAAGTTACTAAAACAAACATAAATTAGAATGAAAACTGAAAATAAAAATATTATTTAAATGTAAAATATTATTAAATATTATATGAATAATGCTAGAACAACACTTCTCTAAAGTGTTTATTTAACTTTTGTCTGTATATAATATCACCCATAATTATCAGGTTAATGCGTTACATTACAAATTTACATTATTCTTCTGCATTTAAACAAGTATATTGAGTATGAATGAATATATGGTAACTGTAAAATCTTTCTGTGGAAGTGAATATTCCTAACCAATTTTTCAGGCTTTTAACCACAACTCTCTGTTACTCTTCTAAAATAAGTATATGAGATATTTGCATTTAAATTAAGTGGGTTCTGTTTGTTATCATGCAGATGTGTGAGCTCCTGCACTATTTCTGTGACTGTGAGTTGAAGCAACGCATTGAGGCTATTGTGGGCTTCTCAGATGATTTTGTGTCCAAGCTGCAGTACAATCAGAAGTTTCGCTACAACGAGTTGATGCTAGCCCTCAACATGTCAGCTGCTGTCACTGCCAAGAAGACTAGAGAGTTCCGCTCACCTCCCCAAGAGCAGGTTGGCCTTCATCCTAGACCCACATAGAGACACTTTCTTCATAAAGTTCAGAATATCCAAAGACATTTAATGACTCTTGAACACTTTAATGACAGACTTTAGACCATCTCCAATGTTTTCATCACATGTAGCATGCTTTGCTCATTATGCGTTTCACTTCACTTCCTTTGTTGTGTAATTCCAAATATACGGTTTTTATGTTTATAAAATGTATATAAATATTTTTATTATACAAAACTAATGACAAGCAGTTACACTGGGTTGTAGACCAAGGAATGTTCCTCCTGCTGTCATCGTGTTTCTTCTCATTTCTGAGTACAACTACATTCTTTTGGATGGTAACTAGAAAACAAACACCTTGGCATCAGAACATGTTTGGCTTTTATTTGAATTTGTAGAGCAAGTAAACCAGTGCCAAGGTCTTGACTTTATTTTCTTCTGATTTGCGCTTAGCACAGCTCCAAGATTGATTCAGAATGGACTTTTCCAGAATTATTCATGTTTACTTTTTTTAATTACACTTCTGTTTCAGTCACTGAGAAGATGCATCTTCTGCACCCACTCCATTATTCTCAGAGCCACTGATTAGGACTGCTTGACAGAACCGATCACCCTATTTAAAATACACAGCACATCTACTAACTGAGAAACCCCCCTGTAGTTGATCTTACGTGCTCATCATAAGCTCATGTTGGAAATAAACTTGTCTGTCTCTGTAACCAGGGCAACAGAAAGGTTTCTTACAGATACAGCAGATTTCCATTAGAATGTTACATAACTTCTGTGAAAGGTTAGGCTTATGAAATCTATATTTCATGATCCATCGTATTTAAAAAAGAAGACAGAAATGTATTTCAGATTACTTCCCAGTTTTTGTTTTGGTGAAGTGATGCTTTTGTTCCTGAAGCAGCATATCTATTTTTCATTGCAGATAAACATGCTGTTGAACTTCAGTGCTGGTGATGATTGCACCTGCCCTGAGGAGCTTCAAGAGGAACTTCAAGGCTTCCATGATGACCTTCGACTACATTGTGGTATGTATTTATCCAGCCTTTCCATTGTCCACCTCCATTCTCACCCCATATTTCTCTTTATATAAGTGTTAAAAACCTACCACCTGTTCTTTCACAATTCAAATTCAGGAATTAAAATTTTAAAGGTATTATTTTTCAACTCTGTTGTCGTGAAATGCCAGTTACAGCACAAATAATTGGAAGATGCAGATAAAGTGAATGAATGAGGCATTTATATAGCACTTTGCTATGTACTACTGTACACCTAAAGCGCTTTACAATCATATCAGGGGGTCTCAACCACGCAGCATCCACTTGGATGATAAAAGTGTTCATCTTTGTGTATATATGCAGGCATCCCTATGGAAGAGGAGGAGGAGGAGCAGGACACATCTCTTAAAGGCCGCCTGATGTCCCTGGTATACAAGATTAAAGGTCGTCCTCAAAAAACTGAGGAACAACCAACTGAGCAAGAGCAGGCTGCTCCTAGTAAGGCTCTTTTCAAAAACAAATTCTTCAAACATTTTTTATTTCTTACTGTTTTTTTATGCCCTTTGTTCTGCTGTATCTGGTTATAAAAGACTGTCTCCTGAGGGCCAGAACATTCTAAACCAAAGTGTGCAAACATTTCTAAAGAAAAAATACTTCTAGGCTGCTTATTAAGCAAATAATTAACATTGTTTAAATTGTACAGAATGTGCTTAAAGGGTTAGTTCACCCAAAAATGAAAATTCTGTCATTAAATACTCACCCTCAAGGTTCCACACCCTTAAGACCTTTGTTCATCTTTGGAACACATATTAAGATATTTTTGATCAAATCCGATGTGCGCCAAAAAAACAAATAA
This sequence comes from Anabarilius grahami, assembly GCA_003731715.1. Classification (NCBI taxonomy): domain Eukaryota; kingdom Metazoa; phylum Chordata; class Actinopteri; order Cypriniformes; family Xenocyprididae; genus Anabarilius; species Anabarilius grahami. The sequence goes on along the minus strand of RJVU01072567.1, from coordinate 2,449,068 downwards.
CGACTTTATTCAACAATATCTAGTGATGGCCGATTTCAAAACACTGCTTCATGAAGCTTCGAAGCTTTATGAATCTTTTGTTTCGAATCAGTGGTTCGGGGCGTGTATCAAACTGCCAAAGTCACGTGATTTCAGTAAACAAGGCTTCGTTACATAATAAGTGTTTCGAAATTTCAATGGTTCACCACTGGGGGGCGTGACTTTAGCAGTTTGATACACGCTCCGAACCACTGATTCAAAACAAAAGATTCGTTAAGCTTCGAAGCTTAATGAAGCAGTGTTTTGAGATCGCCCATCACTAGATATTGTTGAATAAAGTCGTTATTTGTTTTTTTGGCGCATAAAAAGTATTGTCGTTGCTTCATAACATTAAGGTTGAACCACTGTAGTCACATGAACTGTTTTAAATAAGTCTTTAGTAGCTTTATGGGCATTTTAAAGTGTAAATTATCTTGCTGGCAATGCAGGCCTCACTGAGCCATCGGATTTTATCAAAAATATCTTAATTTGTGTTCCGAAGATGAATGAAGGTCTTAGGGGTGTGGAACGACATGAGGGTGAGTAATTAATGACAGAATTTTCATTTTTGGGCGAACTAACCCTTTACAGCTTAGCTGGACTCTTAAAGAAGTAGATCAAAATTAGTACTAAAAATGCAATGGAAGATATGTTCTAGGGTACAACGGGGCTAAAGGTGCCCCGGGTAAAAGGCACCTTTGATTTTATTTTCCTCTGAACCACAAGATGTCACAAAAACTTTCCGCAGCACTTTCCAAAACATCAGCTTTTCAAGGTACATGTAGAAATTCGACTGATCCTTGACATTAGCGTGGCCAGCAGTGCAAAGTTGATTCTGTGCTAATTTGATCTAATAATTTTTTTTAAAAATTTTTATGTTGTAGATTTAAGTAGCAAATGAGAATCGCTAAAATGATTGAATATAAGTAATTAAAGCAAAAAAAACAGAAGAAAATGTAAAAGTATGGTATTTGGGGTAAAAAGCGCCCCTGCTGTTGGCACAATAATTAACATGATAATTAACAGCTGGCTGACTTTTCCATTTGTTGACATGACATGGTTAGATTCAGATGGTAAATATCATATATTAAGTTGGGTGTCCACCTTAGAGATAATCACCATATTATTATGATATTAATCATTTCATATAATAAAATAGAATTTATTGTTAACACTGTAAATCTATATTAAATTATTATTGTATCTCCTTCAATGCTTTCAGAATCTTTACTTTATAAAAATAATTTTCTGTTTCTGTATTTTTAAAATATATTTTTATATTAGCATACGGTATTTTAATGACAGTATATTTTCTGAACAAAAAATAATTATTTTATTTATCAAAATAAATAGAAAATAGTACAAACTTTGCTAAAGTGACTTTTGAACAAGTATTAACTTAGAAATTATTAAAAACATATGATTTCACCTCAAGTATTTGTATCAGTACTGTGTGCCTTTTGCCCCCTTTCTGGTGAGCCAAGGCCCCCCTCGCCACTTCATACATTTATACGATTTTTAAACAAAATAAACCACTTTTATGATTTATTTTCACACAAAATCTGTTGCTCCATAAATGTTCAACACAAACATATTTATTTTTTCTGCATTAATACACTATGGGAGTCGGTAACACATTTTCTCTTAAGGTGTGCCTTTAGCCCCGTTGTACCTTATACATGCAGTATACGGCACTGGTATTAAGTGTTTTGTCTTTGTCCAAAAGGTCAGCAAAATCATCTGATTAGAAATTTATTTCTAATGTGTATTTGTTTTATAGCCTCCAAAATGAAATGCAGTCAGTACTGAGCTCCAAATAAGCATAAAAGGGTATTAAGATGGAAAGAATATTAACATAGACTTAAATCATGTTACCAGCAATGGGTGGACAGGTATGTATTAAAATGGATGTAATTTGCTGATGTTGGATAAAAAGCGCCAGTGCTGCACTCTCTCTTGATGAGAGGAGTATGTGATTAGAGCAGCTATTCTAAGAAGAGCATACAGGGGCAATATATGAATAGAAAATATTAATAGATTTAACGACATACACTAATGGTCCTAACAAATTAAGCATGACTAGAGCAGAGGTCTGAAACCTCTTTTACATGATTTTTTTAATTATTAGTAGCAGTTACTATTCAGCCTCACTTATTTATTAGATTTATACTATATGCAATATAATACAATACACCAGTTTACCACTTATAGCATTAAAGTTTTAGTTCACCCAAATAATGAAAATTCTGTCATCATTTATTCACCCTCATGTTGTTCCAAACCTGAAAGGCTTTCGTTCATGTTTAGAACACAAATGAAAATATTTTATAAGTCTACGCAACTACCACTCTGACAGTTCAAAAAGTTCATAAAGAGATCGTAAAACTAATCCATATGTATTGAGTGGTTTAGTCCAAATTTTACGAAGAGACATGATCACTTTATATGATGAACAGATTAAATTTAGGCTTTTCTTCAGATATAAACATTGATCAGCGAACATAAACAGAAGCTCAACTGTACATGCTTGACGCACGAGAACAAACCTCATTGGTACGTACTGCACAACACACAAGAATGAATCTTATTGGAGAATAACAGCCTAAATTAAATCTGTTCAGTGTATAAAGAAATCGTGTCTCTTCAGAAAATTTGGACTAAACAACTTTTTGAAGCGTCAATGTGGTAGTTGCCTAGCTGTCAATGGAGGGACATAAATCGCTCAGATTTTATTAAAAATACCTTCATTTGTGTTCTGAAGATGAACGAAAGTCTAACGGGTTTGGAACGACATGAGGGTGAGTAAATGATGACAGAATTTTCATTTTTGGGTGAATTAAACCTTTAATCCATATTCAATGCTTCACATTACAGAGATCTATTTAAAAGCAACAAAGTTGAAAAACATACCTAAAGATACAGAATCCTAAAAAATGCTAATATATATATATTTTTTATTCTTTTTTTGTCTCCTCTAGCCAACCTGAAGGAGCTGATATCTCAGACTATGGTCAGCTGGGCTCAGGAATGCAAAATCCAAGACCCAGAACTGGTTCGCAGTATGTTCAGTCTTTTGAGGAGACAGTATGATGGCATCGGTGAGCTGCTCAGGGCTTTGAGGAAGAGCTACACCATCAGTGCCAAGTCTGTAGGAGATGCGATCAACCTGCTGGCCTCACTGGGCCAGATCCGTTCACTACTCAGTGTCCGCATGGGGGAAGAGGAGGGCCAGCTTATGATTGATGGCCTGGGGTAAAATTTCATCTTCCAGACTTTACGAGTTTTACATCCTACTGAGGATGCACAATATTTCTGTATCATACTAGTTATCAGTCGACATTAAGAGATTTTTAAATGGTCGATATCGATATTTAATTGTGCTTAATCATTTGCCCTGTTTTTAAATTTAGATTTGCTGTCATCTAATACTCACATAATCAATTTTCCATACTGTACATTTTAAAATGATTTATTTCAGTTTTTACTGTTTTATTTTAAATGTATTTAGGCATTTATTTAAATGATTTCAATTATTGCATCCTATAATGTGTTTCTCTTATTCTTGCATTCAGGGACATCATGAACAACAAAGTGTTTTACCAGCATCCAAATCTGATGCGTGTTCTTGGCATGCACGAGACGGTAATGGAGGTCATGGTCAATGTGCTGGGTGGAGACAAGAATAAGGTACTATTTTTTGAAACATACTGCATCAAAAGTGCTTTTTCTGTAGTGGGGTGCACTGTTTATGTTCTGTTGATGTGATGTTTCTTCAAACAAGTTTATTCTGTCCATTTTATCAAGTGGTAAAAATACAAGACTATAGACTTAAGATAATACTGCTTTTTTATGATCATAATAAGATGGATCCCATGTGACTTGTGTGTCTAGACCAAACCACTCACCGTCAGACCTTCTTAAACTAAACACGATATCTTACGGTGCCTTGTGTTTACCATACCTTCTTATGCTTAGGGGTGGCAATAGGGCGAAAGCTAAGACAAGGAATGGGTCGCTTCTCATGCCAGACCTTTTTGGGGTTTGTCGGGAGTCTGGGATGTGAATTAATACCACTGACTATGTCAGATATGACATTGCCACAGTGTCTCTCATTTCTGCTTGGCAGCTTCATTAAAGAGGCCTGACGCATAGGGTCGTGGGTTCCAGGCATTTAGGGTGACCATATTCCCTGCTCAGATGAAGTACAAAACATATTTGCTTGTATTCACAGTGGAGCCTCATGTCTCGTATTTCAGTCTGGTTTAGCTGTCTCATGGGGTTCTTTCGATATCTCAAGTATTTTACATTACACACATTTAGCCACAGCGTGAAGACACGCATGCAAAAAAGACGAAAGATTAATTTGAAGTGTGAAGGAAATGATCTCCATCTGTGCAGAAGTAAAATGAATGCTGTTTTTAACTCTCAGGAGATTGCTTTCCCCAAGATGGTGGCCAGCTGTTGTCGCTTTCTGTGCTACTTCTGTCGCATCAGCCGTCAGAACCAGAAGTCTATGTTTGACCACCTAAGCTACCTCCTGGAGAACAGTAGCGTGGGGCTGGGTAATCACACACACACACACATAGTTCTTTAGGGATGCAGGTCATGCAGGGCTGAATCACAGTGTCTGTGTTGCCATGTCCACTAAAATGACTTTGGGCTGTTTGTTTCTTGGTTTTTATTATACAAATACAGTCACGTATTTGAGCTTGCAGTGGGGCGCAAAAATGAGATATGCCACAAATACTGTACTGCATAGTAGCACAACTCAAAGGAAAGCACCAAATGTTTGTTTTTTACCCCTAAAAATGAGGTAGTTGCTATTGTGCTCCATAGCACAATAAAGGCCACTAATAGCAGTTAACAAATATCCCCACCTCTGGTTTGAGCCACACTCTGTGTATCATTATTAACCGCTGTATGTATTCTTATGTATATATTTTACTTTATTCCTGTGATGGCAAAGCAAATTTTCAGAAGCCATTACTCCCATCTTCAGTGTCACATGTTCCTTCAAAAATCATTCTGAAATGAAGAAACATTTCTTATTATCAATATCAAAAACAGTTTTGCTGCTTAATATTTAGTGAAAAACAGAATACTTTTTTTTTCAGGATTCATGGATCAGAAAGTTCAAAAGAACAGCATTTATATGAAATAGAAATCTTTTGTAACTTCATAAATCACTTTACTGCCATTTTTGCTAAATTTTGCTCAAATCACATAAATGAAACATGCAATTCTCCTTGATCCATTAACACCTCCCTAAAAACCTCCTTAAAAACAAAACTGCTGCTTATGTTGGTGCAGCAACACATTTATTTCAGGCTTGTTTTGTCAGACCAGGTTGCTTGTTTTTTGAGCAAGATCTGGCAACACTCAACAGTGCGCTGTTTTGACTGTGAATAATAGCTTGTGCAGCTGAGAGCACCTGACTCTGCAGGAGTCGTTTCCTATAACGGCACATTAATGAGCAGCTGAGAGCCCACTCACATCTTTATAGTTCTTATCACCCCAAGATCAATGACTGGACAGATTAGATCAGATGAAGATACTGCCGCAAGCTACAAACCAGGGTGTGATGCATCCACAGATGTACAGTTTTATATTAACATATCTTCATGCTGCATAGCTAGTGTTGTGTATCTGCCGTTTTAGTCATCATTTTTAATTTCAGTAATATAAGCTCACTGATTGAGTTATACAGAGCAGCTGAACCAAGTTGAAATCAGATATGCTGTGAAATATGTAGGAATTTATGATGGCAAACAATAATGTATAGAGATTATATAAATCAGGAAAAAATGAATATAACTATATATTTCCTAAAATTACTTTAGAAAACAATTTTTGTATAAGATACAATAGCATATTATGATAACTTGGACAAAGGGGGAAATAAACTTGCCAAAAAAAAGTAAAGACTGCCATCTGCTGGTGATTGTGCCTTATTAAAAATCTGCTGCCCCTCTTGGCTGTATGGATATAATGTTGGTTTCTTATATCTCTCCAGCATGCCCAGCCATGAGAGGCTCCACACCTTTAGATGTTGCTGCCTCCTCTGTGATGGACAACAACAGTTTGGCTCTGGCACTAGAGGAACCTGATCTTGAGAAGGTAACTGGTTATTATAACATCAGCCCTGTTCATGTAATACTTCTTAATATAATTCATAAAAATGACAAATAGAAGGGTTCCTTGTAAAGAAAAACATTTATATAAGTTAAAAGCTGATATTTTGATCCTCTAGTTTTGTTTTTGGTGGTTCAGTGTGAGGAATATACCTCATATGTGTAGCCACAGAATTTTGGGATGAAAAAACAAAGGCACCCTATGGATACATTTCTGACAGTATATTTACAATTGAGGTAGAAGTTCTTGAAAGTCTTATGACATTCACTGAGCTTTTAGTAGAGCACAGCGAGGTATCAGACTATAGTTCATGTAATTTAATTGATATATTGTGTTGCAATGCCTAATAAAGTTTCCTGCCAAATGGTTGCCAAATAAATTTGACTAAACCGGTTTTTAATGCCATTTGGATTTCATTTTGGATCCTGTCCATGTGTATTTCAGGTGGTTACATATCTGGCAGGCTGTGGGTTGCAGAACTGCCCAATGCTCATTGCCAGGGGATACCCAGACATTGGCTGGAACCCAATAGAAGGAGAACGCTATTTGTCCTTCCTACGGTTTGCTGTTTTTGTTAATGGTTAGTACTTTTTACAAATAATACATGTTTTGCATTACTTTTTGTATCTTGGTTAATAGAAAAAGACTTTATGATGCAAGCATTTTTGTGTTTGTTCTGGTCATCTCAGGTGAAAGTGTTGAAGAGAACGCTAATGTCGTTGTAAAGCTTTTGATCAGGCGTCCGGAGTGCTTTGGACCTGCTCTTAGAGGAGAAGGAGGTCAAGGTTTACTCGCTGCCATGAAGGAAGCCATCAAGATCTCAGAAGATCCTACTTTAGACCTGCCCAACTTACCTGAAGGGGTTGCACCAACGTAAGACCACTTAATTCTTCCATCCATCTGCATAATTTGCCATTTTATATTAGGTTTGATTTGAAAGGGCAAGTTGTAGTTGAGATGTCTTTTGACCTCAGGAATGATTGAGCTTGATTTAAAATAAGCAAGTCTGCTCTTTGTTTTGCAGGGTTGGGGAGTCTGAAGAGGAGGAGGAGGTAGCCCACATGGGCAACTCTATTATGTCCTTCTACTCAGCCCTTATTGATCTTCTGGGCCGCTGTGCACCTGAGATGCACGTGAGTGCTCCTTTCTGCAACATTTTATTGATTTACAAAGCTGGGGACAAAACTTGCAGTTTCCTTCAGTATAGTGCTGTTGACCTGTACACAGCCTCACTTTAATATAATACCGATGCTGTTTTACAGCTTATAAACAAAGGCAAAGGTGAAGCATTGCGTATTCGTGCCATCCTCCGTTCCCTAGTACCCACTAAAGATTTGGTTGGGATTATCAGTATTCCACTCAAAATGCCAGTCGTCAATAAAGGTTTGTACAAGTCACTAGATGCCTTTGAAAGAGTCTGAAGACATAATCTCTGAAACTCATTATGCGCCTAAGATTGATTGACGCTATTACTCTTTCAATGTCATCTTCATCCCTACGTGTCTCATTATCTGTGCTTCTTCTTCCGCAGTCATTATAACCCTAATGTCTTTTTGTTTAACTCTCTCTGCTACTTAGATGGCACTGTGACAGAGCCAGATATGAATGCCAGCTTCTGTCCAGAGCACAAGGCACCCATGGTGCTTTTCCTGGACCGTGTCTATGGTATTGATGACCAAAGCTTCTTGTTGCACCTGCTGGAGGTGGGCTTCCTGCCAGACCTGCGAGCATCAGCCTCCCTGGACTCGGTAAGGGTGCTCTGCAGAGCAAAACAGAGAAAAGTTGCAGATAAATTTATCATGCTTTGTGTGAAAAAGCCTAAAAGGTTCATTTGATGTCAACCATCTAATATAGTGACTCAGGAGTAGCAAAAGTAGATATGAATATTAAAAAGATCCCATTTAACCTCTTTAACTTGAATGATTGCTATAGAATTAAGAATGTATTTAGTTTTGCATTATTATAATATTAAAATATAATTATAAAAATGTAAACATACAACTCAGTTACTTGATTTGTTTTTTGTGTTATTTTTTGCATTCATCAGGAGGTGCTCAGGACCACTGAGACAGCCCTGGCCATGAACCGGTACATTGGATCCGCAGTGCTTCCTCTGTTGACCCGCTGTGCTCATCTGTTCGCTCACACTGAGCACTATGCAACGCTCGTTGACTCTACACTTCACACCATCTATCGCCTCTCAAAGGGCCGATCGCTCACCAAGGCCCAGAGAGATGCTATTGATGAATGTCTACTGGCCATCTGCATGTAAGGACCTCCTGAAAACCTTTAGCTGAGAGGCTGGGATGGTTTTCTTGGCTCAGTGAAAACTCAAGCTGTATTTTTCATGCTATAGATAACACTTTATTAAAGGTTAGGTATCATCTTATGTTATACTTTATACATTTCATCGGATATTTATACTTTCTTCAGGCATCTGCGGCCATCAATGCTACAGCAACTTTTGCGTCGTCTTGTGTTTGATGTCCCACAGCTTACAGAGTACTGCAAGATGCCCATTAAGGTACGTTTAGTAAACCATAAATGTACATACACTACTGTTCAAAAGCTTGGGGTTGTTAAGATTTTAAAAAAAAAAAAAAAGGTTTTGAAAGAAGTCTCTTATGCTCACCAAGGCTGCATTTATTTGATAAAAACATTGATTGATAAAAAATATTATTACAATTTAAAACAATTGTTTTCTATTTTAATATATTTTATTGTCTTGAGTATCACGTGATCCTTCAGAAATCATTCTGATATGCTGATTTGGTGCTTAAGAAACATTTCTTATTAATTTTTTTTCAGGACTCTTTGATGAATAGAAAATTCAAAAGAAAAGCATTTTTTTTTTAAATGGATTTTTTTTTTGTAAGTTATAAATTTACTGTCACTTTTGATCAATTTAATGCATTCTTGCTGAGCTAAATAATTTATTTAAAAAAACAATTACTTGTGACCCCCAATGGTAGTGTACATTTCATCCTTATTACCCTTTGGCTCCATTGTTCATTTTAAAAAGACCTTAAGAGGCAAATTCAATAAACGTAGTTTTTCAGCACAAAACCTGAATCTTATTCACTAACCACATGCAATTCTTCTAAGGTTCTAAATGCACTAAAATAGCACTGTAACATGACTGTTTAAATAAGTCACTGTCATTCTTTTAAATGCAAATGCGCCATATTTCGATTTAAATTACTATGTAAGTTCCACCTTACACTCACAAAATTTCTTGGTGCAATTAAGGTGGTGCTATTAAAAAATATATATTAAAGTGGATGTTTGTGTACATTTTTTGTTTATCATGCCAGCAGTGATTCATCAAATGATGTCAATTCATCAAGTGATTTAACCAAGAAAATCCAAACACAAAGTGTAGTCAAGCACATTTTTGACATTTTAAAGAGGTTAATTAAGTATAACAGATACACTCTGACCCACAAGATGTGTTCCATACTAATTGCATTAAGGACATATCTTGTTGTGTGTTTGCGACGTTACCTGATTACGGGGCACACTTCATTCTTGGTGTTCCTTATTACAGTGAGGTCACTCGACTCACAGTTATAACTTCTGTGATTTGACAGCTTTTCACACCCTGCAAACACACAGAGCATCTGGATTACATATTACCTGATGCAGCTGTCAATATGAGTCACCACATATCCACTTTCTCATGAGCCTTTGATAGGCAGGTGTAAGCAGGTCATACTTTCCTCACAATTTCAGCACCTTGTCTCTCTGCTGGCAGCTGTCTCACCCCATCATAACCCACCTTCCATAAGGCAGGGTTATCAGAAGAGGGCTTCGCAGACCACACACCTTTGAATAACTGTGAACCAATACAATTCCCTAAATCAAAACCAAATATAAAATCAACCCTTATTCTAGGAGAGTTATTTTACCCAAGACAGTACTTGTGCGAGTTTAAAGTATCCTGAATGTTGACAGCCTAATCCACATATCTGTTTATCCTTGCAGCTTTTGACAAATCACTATGAGCAGAATTGGAAGTACTACTGTCTGCCAACAGGCCTGGGCAGCTATGGAATGGCATCAGAGGAGGAACTCCACCTCACCAAGAAACTCTTCTGGGGATTTTTTGATGCTCTTTCTCAAAAGGTACAAAACATACTTAAGTATAAATTTGTTCTGTCAATCAAATAAAATGTATTCATAGAAATGACTTGTTATACCAATTATTATTAATTATTATGCCATAAAAAATTCATTAAATGGATACTAAAAAGGTTGATTTGGAATTCCTCACTAATTTTCAATTGTTGGTCAAGGTACACTTCTGAGGTCATCCCGTCAGATTTTAAATTTTTAAGCTTTTTTAAAGGGGACCTATAATGCCCCTTTTACAAGATGTAATGTAAGTCTCTTGTGTCCCCAGAATGTGTCTGTGAAGTTTCAGCTCAAAATACCCACAGATCATTTATTAAAACTTGTCAAATTTGCCCCTATTTGGGTGTGAGCAAAAACACACCATTTTTGTGTGTGTCCCTTTAAATGCAAATGATCTGCTGCTCCCAGCCCCCTTTCCAGAAGAAGGCGGAGCTTTAACAGCTCGCGCTTTGGTTGCTCAACAACAACAAAGCTGGAGAATCTCACGCAGCCAAAATGATGATTGTCAGTAATGGTGTCGGACACTGATGGAGAGACTTTTAGTACAACTTTTGTACAACTTTAAGAATGCATTGGGACGTTTCTGAATGGTTAGTGGATGAATTCGTCATGTTAATCTTTTGTGCAAATGCAGTGTTGAATTGACCCTGGAGAAGCAGTCTGGAATAAAAATGACGGCATGGTAACATCACTCTACAACAACAACACTTCCTCTTCTCCAAAGCAGCCCAACATGGCCGCAACCCCTTTCTTGCATGTTCCTGGAGTGTTCATGTAAATTTTGGGGTTTGTGATGTCAACAGCCCGGGGAGAACCTCATTGTAGTCCCAACCAGCCATTTGTTGTAGTCCTTAAAAAGCGATTTCTGTAAAAAAAAAAGTTTCCCTTTGCATTGAACTTTGAAGCGTCATAACTTTGCAGATGTTGTTTATGCTCAAACAGCAACATTAGACACTAACTAAAGTTAAAAAAGTGAAATCATAATCAGGGACCCCTTTAAAATTTAATATGATTCAGCTTTTATAAATCCACCAATACACTTTGGTTTTAATAGTAGAAAAATCCCTTACTATTTGTGTGATTAAGGAAGTATGATTAATTCTAGTAATTTTTATAGAATTAATAACATTAAATAAAAAACACTACATTTATAGTCCCACTATAGTTATTTCACTAAATTAATTAAACCACAAAGTTATTTTCAAACCTTGCTTTTTGACTCCATTTTCTGTCTTGCAGAAATATGATGCAGAGCTTTTCAAAATGGCCATGTCGTGTCTGAGTGCCATATCCGGTGCAATACCACCTGACTATGTGGACTCCAGCCCTGGTTCCACATTAGTTAAGCAGGCCTCTGTGGATGCGCAAGGCAACTTCGACCCCCAGCCACTTAGCACTGCTAAGTAAGTACCACAGAAACACTAAAAATCGCATGTAGACATCCTTTTATTTAAACTTTCTGTGGACTTCATTATATACTGTTTTGTATTTCAGCATCTCGCTGCCTGAAAAACTAGATTACATTGCAAGCAAGTTTGCTGAGCATACTCATGAGAAATGGTCCTCTGAGAAGGTTGGACAATGTTAAAACTCATCTCATTAATCTTGCGTGTTCTATTGTGTCACTAGAGCTCTTCTTCTGTTGAAGTAGACAAAGGATGACTGCTTGTTTGTTCTTGTATGGTGATAGATCGCTCTTGGCTGGTCGGCTGGAGATAAATTAGATGACAAAGCTAAAACTCATCCGCTTCTGAAACCATACAAAGCACTGAGTGAAAAGGTACACATAAAAACCAAGTAAATTCTTCTTGTATTGACTTTTGTCTCTAACATAAATGCAAAGTTTAATCTACTCCAATCCGTCACTTTATATAGGAAAGGGAGACTTATCGCTACCCTGTGAAAGAAACTCTAAAGAGCATGTTAGCAATGGGATGGAACATTGAGAGGACCAGAGAAGGAGAGGCCATGTTCCAGCAAAGGGAAACAGAAAAACAGCGCAAGATATCGGAGTCCTCACAGGTAACGGTGGGCGGCATTTATTTCTTTATAGTGGCTATCAAATCAGTGCATTTAGGACATTGTGTTGCCTCTTCTTCACTTTACAGAGTGAGTTTAATCCAGCCCCACAAGATTTGGAAAATGTCATTCTATCAAGAGAACTACAGGCAAGTGTGAATCAAATTGTTAAAAACAATACATATTGCATAAATTTGTGTATTAAACCGGTGAACATTTCAACAGGCAATGGTTGAAACAGTTGCAGAAAATTACCACAACATTTGGGCAAAGAAGAAGAAAAAGGAACTTGACAGTAAAGGTGATACTTTTCTCTTGGAAAAGTCTGTTTGGCTCAATCCTGTCCCAGGTGCATTGACTCATTGTGTGTTGTCATCGAAAGGAGGAGGAAGTCATCCATTGTTGGTACCGTACGACACGCTGACAGCGAAGGAGAAGTACAGAGACAGAGAGAAAGCCCAGGAGCTCTTTAAATTCCTGCAGGTCAATGGATATGCCATCAGCAGGTCAGTGTACTAACAAATTTTGTCTTGTATAATCAGAAAAAAATACTGAAATAATGAATGAAATAATGAAAAAAATATTTTATTCAGCATGGATGCATTTATACATTAATAGTTTGCAACAGTTTGTGTTCTCTTTTTTAATGCTTTTTTTCCCTCTATGCAGAGGTTTGAAGGACATGGAGCAAGATTCCTCTTCTATGGAAAAAAGGATTGCCTATAAGTTCCTCAAGAGGCTCTTGAGTTATGTAGATTCTGCACAGGAGTTCATCGCCCATCTTGGTGAGCAAAGATGATGAATATAAACAATTAAAGACTGGTATGTTTACAAACATATAAAGTTGATCAGTTGTTTTCTGAACATTTTCAGAGGCTATGGCTACCAGTGGGAAGACAGACAAATCTCCCCATGATCAAGAGATCAAGTTTTTTGCTAAGGTAGCTTTTACCATATGCAGAATAGTCTTGAAACTTCATATTTCATTGGAGTTAGAGGTCAGTTTTTAAAAGTTTTTTTTTCTCTTGATCGGTTAAAACACAGGTTCTACTACCCCTCATAGACCAGTACTTCAAGAACCACTGCTTGTACTTCCTGTCATCCCCCAACATCAATCTTAGCAGCAGTGGCTACGCATCCAACAAAGAGAAGGAGATGATCACCAGGTGCTGCTGTTATAACAAAGCCAAATTCTATTATTTAGAATGAGACAATATTAATCTATATCATTATAAATGTTTATTATATAAGTCCTGAGAAGGTGCAATAATAATAAATTAGTTCATTTTCAACTCATAATAGTATAAACTTAGTAGAAACATTTCCAAATCTATATAGGATACAGTATATCAGAATTCCCCTTCTTTCACTGTTCTGTATATACTGAATTCAGTGAAGAATGGACTTTTTTTTTGTACTTTAACTTTTGAATCTGAAGGCTCATCGGCTCCTGTGACATTATGGGACAGCACAGCATCAGTTGGTTGCACACAATATAAATTAAGCAGATCAATTACATCATCTGGGTATTTCATCAATACTGAGGATTCACACATCCTACTCATTTGACATACATATTTTTTTCACATACTGTGTAGCAAGGAAGTGTGCATTTTTGGACGCAAGGATTGTTTATGTATAGTCATAATAACATGAATAAATCTTTCTTTAGTCTTTTCTGTAAGCTGGCAGCCCTTGTCAGACATAGGATTTCACTCTTTGGTAAGACATCTCAAAGCATTCAAATTTTTTAAAAACAAAAATCATTTTGCCTGGCGTACCTCATTTCAATGATTTTGTTCTTTCAGGAAGTGACTCATCCACCATGGTGAGCTGCTTACACATCCTGTCACGCTCACTGGACTTCAGGTAGTGAGCAAAATCTCAGTGCAACATGAATCAGTCAATGGTGGTTGATGTCTCAGTTGTCTTGATCTGATTCTGTTCTTACCGTAGGACTGTGATGAAGTCTGGCTCAGAGCTGGTAAAGGCTGGTGTCAGGACGTTATTTGAGAATGCAGCGGAAGATCTGGAGAAGACTCTGGAGAACTTGAAGCTGGGGAAGTTGGGTCAGTCACGCACTCAGATGAAGGGCGTTACCCAGATCATCAACTACACCTCAGTGGCCCTGCTGCCCATCCTGACGGTTCTCTTTCAGCATATCACCCAACACCAGTTTGGAGCAGAGCTGCTATGTGAGTGAGATATGATGTTAGTTCTCATGAATTGGTTCTTTTTAGTGAATCAAAAACATATAGTGCAACTAGTGTAGCTAAAAAAAATGGATTGCATGCCTACATCAGCATTTGCACTTAAAATGATTGTATTCCTCAAACACTTTTCCTTGTATGTTTCAGTGGATGACATTCAGCTGTCCTGCTATCGCATCCTGACCAGTCTGTACTCTTTGGGCACTGGCAAGAACATCTATGTGGAAAAGTACAAAAAACTTTATTTCTGAGGGAACTTTTTTTTCTGAGGGAACTATTAATTTCTTCTTGAAACTGAGACCACTGTGTTGGGTTTTTACAGACAGCTTCCCACGCTGGGTGAATGTTTATCTACTCTGGTTGGAGCCATGCCTGTTGCTTTCCTGGAACCCCACCTAAATATGTACAATCCCCAATCTGTCTTCAACACCAAGACACCAAGAGAACGAGCTAGTGAGTATATTTGGCTGGATCTAAGACTCTTTTAAATAATTTGGAATTCAGTAAGAAACCATACAATGAAAATGTGGTTCATTTGCAGCCAATCAAAATAGGCAAATTGGTCTTTTGATGACAATGGCATATTTCTTTTTCTAAAGGAAAAATATGATTTGTAAAACTCCCAGCCTTAATATTGAATGTTTTACAGTTTTGAGCATGCCAGACACTGTGGATGAGATGTGTCCTGAGATGCCTCATCTAGATGGCCTAATGAAGGACATTGGTGACATTTCTGAATCTGGAGCACGCTATACAGAGATGCCACAGGTCATTGAGGTCATCCTGCCCATGTTGTGTAACTACCTGTCTTACTGGTGGGCAAAAGGTCCAGAGAACTCCCCAGCTGGTGCCAATTGCTGCACAACTGTCACATCTGAGCATCTCAGCCTCATCCTGGGCAATATCCTTAAGATTCTCAATAACAACCTTGGCATTGATAATGCCCCCTGGATGAAAAGACTTGCAGGTGAGGGTGAACTTGAATTGGAAATGATGATTAGCCAGCTTTGATACAGGTTGATTGCAAAATATCAGGACGATTCTCAAATATCTGTAAACTCCCTCCTATGTAGTATACACTCAACCAATCATTAGCAAGGCTAGCGCAGATCTCCTGAGAGCGCACTTCCTGCCTACGCTGGAGAAACTGAAGAAGAAGACAGTGAAGATAGTGGGTGAGGAGGAGCTGCTGAGGGCTGAAAGCAGGGCAGACACTCAGGAAGCTGAACTGCAGATTCTGGATGAGTTTGCTGTTCTCTGCAGGGATCTGTATGCCTTCTATCCAATGCTCATTCGTTATGTGGACAACAACAGGTATTTATTATGCCATGACCTACTGTAAGTGCGAGCTGCTAAAATGTTTCCAGTTTTGGCTTTTTAGAGTATTTTTATTGATTATGGTTTTATTTAGTTATTTAGTTATATTGTTATTTATTAAATAAAAGTCCTATGGAATATAGAGAAAATAAAACGTCAGCTTTCCAAAACAATGACCATCTCTCTTTTGACAATCTAGATCTAAATGGCTGAAGGAACCAAATTCAGATTCAAATGAACTTTTCAAAATGGTGTCAGAGATTTTCATCCTTTGGTGTAAATCTCATGTAAGTTCTCTGCACTGCTCCAAATAATAATTTAAAAGACCTGCAAATATTTCAAGATTTCCAAAAGTTGTTTCTGCTCTTTGTTCATAGAACTTTAAAAGGGAAGAGCAAAATTTTGTGGTGCAAAATGAAATTAACAACCTGGCATTCCTTACTGGAGACAGCAAGACAAAGATGTCAAAGGTAAGTGTTTTCATAAAGTAATTGCCAGCTATAATAAATTGGACCCAAAAGCTGTGAGCTAATTACCCAGTAAACATGTTTTCATGAAAACAAAAAGCTATTATAAGAGCTATAGAGCCATGTGTTTAAGATATTGCTTTGTGAAACCAGTCTGGAGGTCAGGACCAAGAGAGAAGAGGAAAAAAAAGAAGAGGAGAGTTGTACTCCATCCAGACTTCCCTTATTGTAGCAGCTCACAAGAAGATGCTGCCCATTGGCCTGAACATGTGCACTCCTGGAGACCAGGAGCTCGTATCCCTAGCCAAGATCCGTTATAGTCTGGTAAGTGTATGTCTTGTTGTCTTAATTATGCTCTATAAGTGATCTCCAACAAGCCTCTAACAATGTCTCCCTTTAACAGAAAGACACAGATGATGAGGTTAAGGATTACCTGAGAAAGAACCTCCATCTTCAAGAGAAGGTCTGGAGAAACATATGCATACATGATTAGATGCTGAAATGTTGACATTGGCTTATTGGTGTTTCTTGTCTCGTCACAGTCTGCAGATCCAGCGGTCCAGTGGCAGCTGAACCTCTATAAAGATGTTGTGGTGAAGAGTGAGGGACCTCCAGACCCAGAGCAAAATGTGGAGAGAGTTCAGGGCATCTCCGCTGCTGTCTACCACCTTGAACAGGTACAATAGGCATAAAAATGAAAACCACCCAATCCACCTATTCCTCATCTTAACAGCATTTATTAATCTAGGCTAATGTTAAATTCTACATACTCTATACTACATTTATTTCACTCTCAGGTTGAGCAGCCACTTAGAAACAAGAAGATGGTGTTTCAAAAGCTGCTGTCAAAGCAAAGAAAGCGTGCCGTGGTAGCCTGTTTCCGCATGGCACCACTCTACAACTTACCAAGGTATGTCATTGGAAGCCTTTGTATTAAAATTCCAACTTTGCAATATACATTCACAGCATTCAGCATTAACATGTACTGACTCAATGGACATTAGATACTTCTGAAAGTTTCCTTGATAGCTATTCCTTCCTTCCAAATGCATCTGAATGCATTCTTTACTCCCTCTAGTGCAGGGGTCTCCAACATGTCGCTCGCGAGCTACCAGTAGCTTGTGGCCTGATTGGAGGTACTGTAGCTCGCCAAGACATACTTTTCATCCAGTCAAAGTCAGCTAATATAGACTAAAATAGAATTAGCTAAGTATTAATTTGACATATCGGCCATGAGGTTATTTTCTTATTTATTTGTGAACATGCAGATGTAATTACAATATAACAGAATAACAACCAACAATAGGTGGAAAAAAACTTTCGGGAAGTTTCAGTTAAGCACATCATCACATCACAAGCTACAAGGCAGGATTAGAAAATGTTGAGTGTCAACTCGCTAGTTCTGTAGTCAGGGCATTGATCAGGGATTCAGCCATTTTAAGTGCTGTTGGAAATAGTCATCAGTAGTGTAGTGACCCAGGGTCCTTTCTGTCCTTACCAGTTCCTGAATTAGTGTACACGATATACTGATTCACGACCTAGGGAAGCTAGGGAGCTGTTTAAGATGCACTCGTTGTTTGAATAAGGATGATTAAAGACAAATATTATTGTTACTGTATTTAATTATTGTGATCTGAAAAATATGTGGTTAATATTATTCAGCATTAAAGGGTTAGTTCACCCAAAAATGAAAATTCTGTCATTTATTACTCACCCTCATGCCGTTCCACACCCGTAAGACCTTCGTTAATCTTCGGAACGCAAATTAAGATATTTTTGTTGAAATCCGATGGCTCCGTGAGGCCTGCATAGGGAGCAATGACATTTCCTCTCTCAAGATCCATAAAGGTACTAAAAACATATTTAAATCAGTTCATGTGAGTACAGTGGTTCAATATTAATATTATAAAGCGACAAGAATATTTTTGGTGCTCCAAAAAAAAAAGAGAAAAAAAAAAGACTTATATAGTGATGGCCGATTTCAAAACACTGCGTTATGAATCAGCGTGTCGAATCAGCGGTTCGGAGTGCCAAGGTCACGTGATTTCAGCAGTTTGGCGGTTTGACATGCGATCCGAATCATGATTCGACACAGAAGAATCATAACACTCTGAAGCTTCCTGAAGCAGTGTTTTGAAATCGGCCATCACTAAATAAGTCGTTATTTTGTTTTTTGGCACACCAAAAATTTTCTCATTGCTTTATAATATTAATATTGAACCACTGTACTCACATTAACTGATTTAAATATGTTTTTAGTACATTAATGGATCTTGAGAGAGGAAATGTCATTGCTGGCTATGGAGGCCTCACTGAGCCATCGGATTTCAACTAAAATATCTTAATTTGTGTTCCGAAGATTAACGAAGGACTTACGGGTGTGGAACGGCATGAGGGTGAGTAATAAATTACATTATTTTCATTTTTGGGTGAACTAACCCTTTAAGCAAAGTTAGCAACAGTCTCACACAGGCTCAGCATTCGATGGCATTTGCTTTTCATATTCCCTCCGTGTAATGCCTAATAAAGTAGTGTTTATAAACGGAGTGCTGCTTTATTTACAGATGTTACCTGGGAAACAGCTCTATTTCTGCTCTTCCATGAGTGCCACCTACTGTCAGAGAGTGGATTTTCATTTTCATTCAGTCTGTCTGTGACGTTTTTGTTAAGACCAATGTGAAAATCTGATCAAATGTTTGTTGTTAGTTTTAACCAGTAAGTGGAAAATAAGCTAATATGCATTCTAATAATCTCAACTCTTCGGATAATAAGGTAGCCAATGGAGAATTGGTTATGAATTGTTTATTGAACAGATAAAATGCCTATAATTAAATGTATAATTTTAACTCATCCTTTTCATAAAAAAATATTTAAAGGCTGAAATGTGATTTTTATCATTTTATCAGTGCAGAGCTATATCAATATACAAAAACTCTTTCAGGTGAATATCAGTTGATTGTTCATTTGAGAGTTATGGCACTATTTAAGAGATTTAAGTATTGTATAACATGAGTTGCTCTCAGCCATTTTAATTTTTAAAAAGTAGCTCCCAAATGAAATAAGGTTAGAGACCCCTGCTCTAGTATCATTGTTTAAATGTGTTTTTATTGGTGTTTCTTCCTCCTCCTAAAACCTGTCCCTTTCTATTGTCTCCATAACACACTTCAGATACAAAAATAATAATTACTTCCTGAATGGCTATCGGTACGTTTGGCTGGAAAAGGTGTACCATACCTCCAGCTTTGACCGTCTGTTCTCCATGCTAACGGTAATGTGAGACTAAGAGAACTCATGATCCCAACCTCCTCCTCCTCCTCCTCCATTCTCCAAGCTAAGGGCTGAGCACAAGCATACAGTTAGCACCGCCACTCTGAATGGTCACCTTCTGTTTCCAACGGGTCTCTTAACTTTATGTAGCGACAGGGTGGGTGGAAGTTTCTTCACCTGGAGAGTTCTTTGCGATAAGTCTTTATACAACAATGATCATTTAGATGGTAGCTGTGCTTTCATGGACGTCCTCATTAAGGTGACCAGTCAGATCAGGCCATGGACTGTACATCTTCCTCCCACACCACAGAATGCACCTCCTTCCCTCATCTTCCTCTTAACCTCCCTCTCCCCCCCACTCCTCAGGCATCGCTCAATTAACCTCTTCCTCAGTGGCTATCAGAGACTTTGGATAGAGACAGAGGAGTACTCCTTTGAGGAGAAGCTAGTGCAGGACCTGGCAGTAAGTACCGGGCTGGCATCAGCGCTGCCTCGTGTGCTGTGTTTGCCCGCTGGTGCCTTCTCGGCGGCCGAATGCTCTGCGGCCAGCACCGTGCCTGCTCAGGCGCGGGAGCACGTCTCTGCCCGCCTCATGTACTCATCCTGGCCTGTGTTCAGCTCTGCTGGTTACGTGACACACTACCGACCGAGGCACAGCAGCCAAGGCATGCATGATTTTCGGCTGAGCCTCAGTCCCCACCATCTCACTAGAAAAGCAGTCCGTTTCAGCGCAGCTGTGGTAAGAGGGGCGGACGTTCCCCGCGACGCTCTGCTTTGTTCTTTGGGTGTCGTCTTTCTTTCGTAAGTCTCTGTTGTGAGAGTCGGTGGCATGTTCACCTCATGTAGAGATCATGTCTCAGCTTAAGTTTAGTCTGCGGTATAAATCGACCCACCTGATTTGTGCGTCTTAAAAAAGAATATATTTATTCATTAATGAGCTAGAAATATTTTAAGCACTAATGAAGTATTTAACATAACTCCTGAATAAATTTGTATTATTAATATTATTATTATTATTAATGGTAAACATTGATAATTGGGCGCTGGTTATTACAATCTTGAGAAGACACCCTTTTAGTAATATTTAATATTTATTTAATAACGAAACAAATACATTTACATCAGTATGTAACACTTAACATACACTGCATAGCCATTTCCATTGCCGTGTGTCTCCATGTGAATTTGCATGTTTATCCTGAGCTGGTCATTGGTCCCTGTGTAATTCTGGAGCATCCATCCAGACCCTATTGACCATGCTCAGACCACTATGTCATCCGAACAAGTGTTTCTCAGCTGAGGCCCAGTGGATGTCCCGGATCCAACAAATTTAACCCAGTTGTGCAGCATGTCTGATCCAAATAAATTAACATAACAGTAGTTTCTTTCTTTGAAGTCTTAAAATGTTGATTTATAGTGGCTTCACGGGACCTGAACAGAGAGACACTGATCCTGATTACATTTATATGTGTTTTTGTGTAAAATAACTGCATGTCTAATTTAAATCCAGAGCTCCTTGTCACAAGACCAGGAAGCAAAGTATTGGAGTCGTAATGCTGAAAATGACTGGAATGAAACTAATTTGCATAAAGTGCCATGTGTTTATTTCATGTTTATTCTCATAGTGAGGAGAACAGATTTTTTGTAGTGTTTTTACTGATTTTTTTTTAAATGTATGTGATGTAATGGTTTGATTTGTAACATGTAGAAGTTATTTGTTCAGGGTTGTGCATCATTTAGAATTGAGAATTTAGCTCCTAAATTTAAAAAGTTAAGCAAGATGCAGAAAGTAATTATAATTTGAGAAAGTAGAATTTATAGAAATTCATAGATTTTTTTTATACATTTCATTATCCATAAACGTTATCACACACGCAACATGAGATAGTTTCAGAAACATTAGATAATAGATAATGATGACTTTAATGTATTTAATGTATACTTTATTTGCCAGACCTGTTCAAAATGTCAGACACCATGAGGTGATCTGGTCTTGAACATTTATTTTTATTTTTTTTGTGTTGGACACATGAAATACCTATGCTGTGTGACTGTTGAATTTCTTTGTATTGCAATGCAATAATTTCCTTTTCTTGTAATTCCAATTTCAAATTCCAATTAATCATCCATTAGGACATGGCCAGTTGAACTCATTAATTCACACTCATTAATTAAAAGGGAGCTAATTCTTAAATTCTGAATTTAGCAAAACACTGGTAATAGAACAGATGAGCATGGCTTGATTGAGAGTTATTGAAGTGTCAGAGTGTGTTAGTGCATTGTCATTTGGTTTATTTAGATTTTGACTGGTGCGTGTGCTTATAAAAATATAAATGACAGGTGTCAAATAAACCTAGTTTTATAAAATTAGACCTCTGATTATAGTTAAAAAAATGTACACATTTGCTTGTCTGGGGTCAAGCTGAGTTAGAGAGAAAACTGGTGATCAACAGATTGTGGGAAGTGCAGTGTTTATAACTTCAGTGGCTTTTCCTGCAGAAAAGTCATATGACTGTTGTAGAGGAAGAAGAGGAAGAGCAAGCTGAAGTTCAGCCAGACCCTCTTCATCAGCTCATCCTTCACTTCAGTCACAATGCTCTAACAGAGAGAAGGTGATGTTTTCATATGTCTGCTGTAAAGTATTTAGAAGTAAATATGTATTCATTCAATACTTGATAAACAACTGATTGTCTTCCTGTGTTTGTGTTTTTGTAGTTTCCTAGAAGAGGATCCTCTCTATATTGCATATGCTGACATGATGGCAAAAGTCAGTGTTGTATTTCATCTAATTAATCCTTCTAAATTATATTGTAATTGTTTTAGAGTCAATATTCAATCAGTCAATATTTTATTTTACAGAGCTGTGCTGAGAATGAAGAAGAAGAGGAAGAGGAGGGAAAAGAAAAATCTTTTGAGGTATTCAATTCCTGAATTAAAAAGATAAGTCATATGAACAGGTACACTCCTCTTCCATTTGACCGAGCATGGTTTACTACAGTGTAAAATATTATTCAGAGCACACTTAACCAATGCCCAATTGGCCAAATCTTTGAAACCGTTGCAAACTTTCACCTGCCAACCACCTGCATATGTTTTGGACATGTCCGCAGTTGGAAACTTTTTGGCTCAGTGTATTTGACACACTTAAAAAAGCTCTCAACACTAATATAGACCTTGATCCCTTGCTAGCCCTCTTTGGGGTTTCCTCTAGACCCGCTTTAACAGCCCAAGATCGCAAGGTTGTTGCTTTTACTACAATCCTGGCCACACGGGCTATTCTTCTTAAGTGGAAGCATGACACATGACAGGTGGATACAGGACATTTTTTTTACTGTTTTAGACTTAAAAAGATAAGATGCTCACTCTCTGGTGCACTTAAATCCTGGAGTAAAAATAATGCATATGATGTTTCATGAACTGTAAGCAATAATGTGGTAAATTGTAATGCTTTTGTCATTTCTCACAGGAAAAAGAAATGGAGAAGCAGAAGATTCTGTACCAGCAGGCCAGACTTCATGCCCGTGGGGCTGCTGAAATGGTGCTACAGATGATCAGTGCCAGTAAAGGTACACACTTCTCTATTTCTGACCCGCTTTTGCTCTCTCAAACGTCTTAATCCATTTGATTTTCTCTAGCAGCATTTGTTTGATTGCAGGCCGACTTGGTCCTATGGTGACTGACACCCTAAAACTGGGTATTTCTATCCTAAATGGAGGCAACGTTCTTGTCCAGCAGGTAAAGAGCTTGACTGGGCAGATCATGTTAGTTTTGTCCCACAGAGGATACTGAGCTCAGTAAATACTTTTAATTTATAATTCTTTAGAAAATGCTGGATTATTTGAAGGAGAAGCGAGATGCCGGCTTCTTTAAAAGTTTATCTGGACTAATGATGTCTTGCAGGTGGGTGTTAACACAGACCTGCATTGATTATCCATTTTTCCCTACTGTGATTATTAATTTTGACTGTTTCTCTATACCTCTGGCAGTGTGCTGGATTTGAATGCATTTGAAAGGCAAAATAAGGCAGAGAGTCTTGGAATGGTGACTGAAGAGGGGTCAAGTAAGCCAATAAGCTTTATTCTTCTCTATTTGCAATTTTTTAATGAATACCATGAGTAATTAGTTAATGTATTTTATAACAACATCTGCATAATATACAGACATAAGTTTTGTGTTTATGTATATGCAGAGTACTGTACAGGATTGAAAGTGGTACCAGTTCTGGTCCTTTGTTTGGCTAGCTGGCAAATGCTACACCCTGATAACTTTGTGAAGTGCATTGTTAATGTGTGTACATGGATTCACTGCAACAGTGGAAGTTGCAGTATTCTTCTCATGCAATGTCAAATGTCTATGGGATGCCATTAACATTAAATGTTTTATTATGCAGTAATTAAAGGGCTTCATCTTCAAAGGTGAAATGAAGGACCACAGTGGTGTGATGATGCTGTGCACAAAAAAAAAAGAAATGTCAACATTGGTTAAATGAAACATTTATCTTTTTTTTTTAAATTATATATATTGCATTGTGGACATTATTTTCTTGACAAGTATCCCCCATACTGTTATCCGTCTAGATGTTTGCAATTTCTATTATTTCCTACGGTTTTTCTCATTAGATTATAATTACTCTGAACAATGAGAATCATCTCATCCAGATTTTAAAAAAATTTAATAAAATAAAATAAAAAATAATATTAAACAGCGGAACAAAAATTTCCATTATTTAATATGTTAAATTTAATTTTATTTATATTATGTTTTTTATTGTATTAATTTATTATATTTAAATTTATTTATATTATTTTTTTATTTAATTTAAACTGTAATGAAAAAGTATTTTTTGCAACTAGCAGTTTTTTCATACAACTTTATGCAAAATATTTTATAACCTTAACCCTGGTAAAATTTAATCTAGACATATTCTTGAAAGGCTTGATGAGTTTAACCAATAGCTTTATTTTATGAGCCATATTACTGCCATTGGCATCGGATATTAAATGAAAAGTGTCAGATATCAAGTATGATACAGAACATGATCGAAACTACTGCACTACAAATAATACTAACACCTTCTTTAACTACTGATTTTGCAGGATGACCCCGTACTCACAACTAAACAAATAAAGCCTTGTCCAATCCTAGTGAATAGTTTGCTGTATGTGTTACACACTATGTGGCCAAAATGTAGTTGCATTGTTATGGATTGCATCTAATTAAAAACCAGAGGTCTTAAATTCTATGAAACGTGTCTGAAGTCTTTCTCTGTCTACATCTGTAACTGCATGTCCATCCTCTCACTAAAAGTTCAATAACTCTTCTTTTTTCTTTCTGAAATTCAGTCTCTCTCCATTTGCTTATGTCTGCTCTCTTTGTTTGTTTTCCATCATTTTTTACTGGATTGCAGTCAACATGAGAGAGCGGGGTAAATAAAGTTTAGCTACTCATTTCTTAATGCTGTTCCGTGGCATGTCACCATTTCTTGAAACTTTTCTCCTCCCCTGCTACTAGTGATATGAATGCACTACTCTTCGGTGCTGGCTTGTAGACACTAATGCATGCTGACCCAGAATTAAGATAGAACTAAGACTAAAGCCAGGCTCATTTACCTAACCACTTTACTATACTAGTTCACTCAATGGGAACATTTTATCTTCCATGTGAACATTATGAATCTTCTGTACTCATACTTTGTTGAAAAAGATTAATACCTGTTAAAAAAGGTGTACACTCAGCTAAAGATTAGACCACATCTACAAAATGAGCAAAGAGCTTTGCCATGCTGTGAATCTGGGGCTATTTCACAAAGCTGGTTCTTCACATGACTAACTTTTACAA
Organism: Anabarilius grahami; assembly: GCA_003731715.1. Lineage (NCBI taxonomy): Eukaryota > Metazoa > Chordata > Actinopteri > Cypriniformes > Xenocyprididae > Anabarilius > Anabarilius grahami. The sequence goes on along the minus strand of RJVU01072567.1, from coordinate 2,423,666 downwards.
GTATGACATTGTGTAGAACATAATAAATGCAATAGGTTCTCCTCTGTATGTGTGCAGTATATAATAATTAAAATCTACAAAATATGGCACTATTATTGTCAAGTTGCAGTATAATCTGTTTGTATCTCCAGCACATACTGTACACCATCCTTGTGAAAGTTACCTCGCTAACCCAGCTTCTTGAATTGTCTGCCATTTCTGTGTATTAATCGACAAGCTTTTCTTTTTCCAGTCAGTTCTTGGGATGCAGTTGCGAGCCTGCAATCTAAAGCTCCTCATCCTAAGTGAAGCAAGCTCCCAAAATATGTGCTAGTCATCTGCTTGCTTGAGACTGATGTAAATTTGTTATTTACTTTTGCTATAACCATATGGCCCAGAAATAATTACATTTCTCTGTCATGTTTTAAGGTTCCAAAGTACTTCAAAATGATGAGTTTACAAAGGATCTATTCAGGTTTTTGCAACTTCTGTGCGAGGGCCACAATAATGGTAAGACTTGTAATTTTTTTTTTTTTTTATAATAATAGTATTATATTTAATTTGCGGCAATTAAATAAATAACTCAATGTTACAGAAAAACAATGTCATTACAAATATATCAAGAATTAAGATTTCACAGAAAAACAGCCCATTTATCTATGCTTCACTGCCTATTCGGTCCTTGTACTTATGCATCCATTCCTTTTTCCTTTTTCAAACCAGAAATAAAATATGGAAAATGCGGTTTCTTCCTTTTTTATTTTAACACTGATGAATAAAATTAGCAGATACAAGCTAATTGTCCTTATTATATATTGAATATAAATGATATACAACATGTTTTTTTAATATGTAAAAATGCTAAATTTAATTTCTAGTGTTTTTTTGCATCAAACAGACGATAAAAGCGCCCTCTAGTGCCTTTTCCTCTGGCGTCAATAGAATGACTCGCACCAAAACGCCTAAAAAAGATGACATTGATTAACTGATTAATTCTAATTCGTTAAATTATTGTTTTTTTACATTTATATTTTTACCTAAACACGACCATATCTAAACCTTATGTGTTAAGCGTTTCTAACGGTTTTCTATAAGTGGAAAACGCTGAACATGGAAGTGCGTTGCCTTCATGCCTGACCTGCTTGTCTAAAATTTTATTGGTCGTTTAATATCAGTGTGTTAATGCATTAAGTGTTATAATGGTAGGCTATTTTATTTTCTAGGAAAATGCTTAATGTAATTAATTGCGTTCATATGTGTGGTTTCATCTGCTTGTCTGTACATAGCCTATGCTTTATTTATAAGGTGTGTACTGTCTTAGTAGTAGCTACATTAAGCCACATTAAGCATTTTTCATTAAGCAGTATGTTGTAGCATTCTCTTGGACATGCGGCAGTATCGGACCCCTCGTGAGTGAGAATGGGTTGAAAATCAAGTCAAGTATTGTCATGTTTCAGAGACATGGCTTTCGAAAGTGTGGAAGAAACAATAATTGTACAAAAGAAAACTTGTAAATTGACATTTCTTCGACTTTAATCTGTCCATTTTTAAAGATGCAAAACGTCATACACAAAAATCTGAAAAGAAGTCAATATTTATTTTCTGCTCGTGTAATTTGTGTATTCGGTTTTAATTTAAATTTTGGTATTCAACATAGCATTTAAAAATACAATAAAATAAAAGCATTTAAAAATACAATTCGTTTTTTGTTTTTCTCGACGTGATTAAAAAACGAAAAAGAAATGGCACAAAAGTACACGGACCCCTATTTTTTACTGTTTTCTTTTTTCCATTTTAAATTCCCTCAACAGATTTCCAAAACTTCTTGCGGACACAGACTGGAAACACTACTACAGTCAACATCATCATTAGCACTGTGGACTACCTTTTACGTCTACAAGTAAAACAAAAAAAAAAACTAAATATATATGTAGAGGTGTTAACTTATATATCAGAACAGCATAGCTCTGAATCCTCATTAATCTACTCAAATTCAGTCTCTGCTATTGGTTGTGCTTGTTTTCACCAACAGGAATCCATAAGTGATTTCTACTGGTATTACTCTGGGAAAGATGTCATGGATGAGTCTGGGCAACTTAACTTCTCCAAAGCTTTGGCAGTAGCCAAACAAATCTTTAACTCACTCACTGAGTACATTCAGGTAATTTATATACTCTACACCAGCACATGTTAGATTTCAATGGATGTCTGCATTACATAATACTGTATTTCCTCTTTTTAGGGCCCTTGTATCGGTAATCAGCAGAGTTTGGCACACAGCAGGTTGTGGGATGCAGTGGTCGGATTTCTGCATGTTTTCGCCAACATGCAAATGAAACTGTCACAGGTAACCCGTCAGGGCACCGCTAATGTCTAGCTCTTACCAAAGATGATGCCTCTCAAAACTGAATATTGTCTATTTGTTTCAGGATTCTAGTCAAATTGAGTTATTGAAGGAACTGATGGATTTGCAGAAGGATATGGTGGTCATGATGTTATCTCTTCTAGAGGGTGAGAGTGTATTGGCCTTTCAAACATCACAATGGAGCTAGTGAGAGACTAGTAATGGTTAATGCATCAACTGCATGTTACAGGTAATGTGGTGAATGGAACTATTGGGAAGCAGATGGTCGACACTTTAGTGGAGTCCTCCAGCAATGTGGAAATGATCCTCAAGTTCTTCGACATGTTCCTTAAACTAAAGGACCTCACTACATCTGATAACTTCAGGGAGTATGACCCCGATTGCAAAGGCGTTATATCCAAGAAGGAGTTCCATAAGTCTATGGAGAGCCAGAAGCAATACACACAGTCTGAGATCGAGTTTCTTCTCTCCTGTGTCGAGGCAGATGAAAATGACATGTTCAACTACGAGGAGTTTGTGGAACGCTTTCATGAACCAGCCAAAGACATCGGCTTCAACGTGGCCGTGCTTCTCACTAACTTATCAGAACATATGCCTCACGACTCGCGCCTGTCCACCTTCTTAGACCTGGCCGAAAGCGTTCTCAATTACTTTGAGCCATACCTCGGCCGTATTGAGATCATGGGCGGTGCCAAAAGGATTGAGAGAGTTTACTTTGAGATCAGCGAGTCTAGCAGAACCCAGTGGGAGAAGCCTCAAGTCAAAGAGTCCAAACGGCAGTTCATCTTCGATGTGGTCAACGAAGGCGGTGAGAGTGAGAAGATGGAGTTATTTGTAAACTTCTGTGAGGACACCATCTTTGAGATGCAGTTGGCCTCTCAGATCTCCGAGCCAGATGCCGCAGAACGACCTGAGGAGGATGAAGATGAAGAGTTGCACAGTCTGCTTGAAGGCTTGTCTGAGGAGGAAGAGGCATCTCTTGAATCCGCCTCGGCCTTCACGGCAGCTTGTGTCTCCGTGAAGAAGAGCATGACTAATTTCCGTCAAATGCTGACGTTTAAGAGTATGAAGAAGCAGTTTAAGAAATTCAAAAAGCTGACTATCAGAGAAATGATCACAGGGTTCTTCTCTTTCTTCTGGATGCTCTTCACCGGGTTTTTCAAAGGCATTTTCGGCATCATCTTCGGGTTCTTCCATATTATTTGGTCCTCCATGTTTGGAGGGGGTCTTGTAGAGGGAGCTAAGAACATGAAAGTGACAGATATTTTGGGTAATATGCCTGATCCAACACAGTTTGGGATTCATGGTGATGTACTGGAAGCAGAAAAAACTGAGAGCAGTGAGCTGGTGGTGTCTGCAGATATGGTGCAGATGACCGGGGCTGGTGCTGAGAAGCTGGAGGGGGATGTGATCATGGATCTACTTAATCCTGCTGTAAAGAAAGAAGGCAAGCATGGAGCAGAACCTGGTCTGGGCGATGTCTGTGAGGTCTTGACTGAGACTAGTGCTCCTGCCGAGAAGAAGAAAAGCCAGGTTTGTATCTATGTATAGACCGTTGTCATTGTAGACACCAAATTGAATTTGATGCAAATGAAAATGAGGCTGTGAGGGATATCCAGACAGAAACATAGTGTTGGCCCAGATCCGGCCCACATCCAGTACATGTGGATTCCACGCGGGTCAGATGTGGGCCGGATCTGGGCAAACACTATGTTGCTGTCTGGGATAGACTTGCAGTCTTTACAATAGCGTTTAAGTTTCTAGATCACATGTAATTTTCACAACTGTTTTATGGAGTTTTTGTCTAGTGAATGGTGTTTGGAAAGAAGTTTTGTCAGCTGAACAGTTGACATGTTTTAAACAACAGCACAATCCCACTGTACTTCTATCCCTCACAGCCTCAATTTCATTCCTGTTAAAACATAAATATGGTGCTTCTCCTCTATTATTTTAATATTTGAATCAAATGTGATGCACTGCAGTTTTTCATACAATTTGTAGATTTGCCAAAGTATTCTGTTTTTTATTACACAGAAAGTAGCAGCAGAGAAGCCAGAATCTGAGCCAGAGAAAGCTGAGTAAGTTGACTATTGTAATAAGATATTGTCTTATAATTTCTTTGTCAAAATGTTCTGACATGGCAATGTTTTTTAGCACTGAGAATCAGGAGAAAGAAGACAAGGCTAAAGAGGAGACGCCTGAGGAACCAGCAGCAGCAAAACCAGCTCCAAAAGCCAAACGTGGCTCATCAAAAGAAGCAGCTCCAGCATTCATGGCCAGCTTCTTTGCAGGGCTTGAAGTCAACAAAACCAAAATCCTTGTAAGAAAAAGCTTCATTCACATTTTTAGTTAAACTTCTTTGTCCTGTAGGAAATGCTGTTTAAGTGGCAAACATGAAAAATTGAAGTTTACTTCTTCTCTGTAGAACTACCTGGCTCGTAATTTCTACAACCTTCGTTTTTTGGCTCTGTTTGTGGCCTTCGCCATCAACTTCATCCTGCTCTTCTACAAGGTGCCTTGCAAATATTACCTATTCACTTTAATTGTGCTTATAAATATGAAGTAGGCATTTGTAGTATAAAAAACATTTTGAATTGCCTATTTGGTCATTTCATAGTTGCTCTTTAACACGTTTGAATATTGTCACTCTCTAAAGGTGACTGGAGATTTCGATGATGATGATGAGGAAGAGGGATCCTGGGGTGGAGAAGAGGAGGAGGGTGATGAAGATGATGTAGGATATGAATACTTCATTCTTCAAGAGAACACTGGCTACATGGCTCCCACGTTGACTTTCTTGGCTATACTACACACGGTCATCTCCTTGCTCTGTGTTTTTGGATATTATTGCCTTAAGGTTCATCCCGATTCCTCTAGTTTTGGTTATATTTATCAGGATTAAGAGTACGTCAAAGCCAGATGCTGCACAGCACTGTCCATGTAACCTTGTTTTCTCCTCATTGTAGGTTCCTTTAGTCGTGTTCAAGCGGGAGAAGGAGATCGCTAGGAAGCTTGAGTTTGATGGTTTGTATATTACCGAGCAGCCGTCTGATGATGACATCAAAGGACAGTGGGATCGTTTGGTCATTGCAACTCCGTAAGGAACGCTTCTGACATTCTCTTGGGGCCCTTTTTACACCTGGTATTAAAATGCGTTTTGGTCAATCAGATAGACAAGGGTGACATTACCGTTTACACCTGGTGTTTTAATTTGTCTCTTTTGTCCACTTTTAACCACTTCTGTCCTGATTTCTTTGAGGGGTGGATCTATGGGTGGGTAAATGGATGGACTTTTTCAGATCTTGCGATCTACTGGATGAAGTAAGTTCATGCATTTTACATATAAACGTGTCTGGAGATGACGGAAAAACACACGGAGAGCAACAGCCTTCCTTTCTGCTCTGACAGCCTTAAGACCATGTCAAACGCTGTGGGTGCGTGTTAAAAATCTGGAATGGTGAGAGAACATTGTGCTTGGTACGTTTTTCGGCTCCAAACCAAACTTGGGCCGACAAAGTTTAAATCCCATTTGGCTAGCGTGCTTCCCATAATGTTTATGCATTAGGTCAGTAGGCGAAGAATAGGCAGTCTTTTGTGGCTGTTCAAAAACTTTCTATCACATGAGCATCTACACTACGAAAGCAATCCGGTCGATTGTGTTTTCAATTACCTCTGGAAGTGGTTGAAAGTGGACAAGCTCAAAACATTTTAGACTGTGTTTACATCTGTATTTAGTGTCGTCCACTTCTGATCTGATCAACCAAAACGCATCTTAATACCAGGTGTTAATAGGTCTTAATAATCATTCAGTTCCTTACATTACAATTGCAATACAGTATCAGTGTTTCAAAAATTATAGTTTTTTTTCTATAGCAGTTGTCAGTGCTGTTAAAGGATTAGTCCACTTTTAAATAAACTTTTCCTGATAATTTACTCACCCCCATGTCATCCAAGATGACCATGTCTTTCTTTCTTCAGTCGAAAAGAAATTAAAGTTTTTGATGAAAACATTCCAGGATTTTTTTCCATATAGTAGACTTCAATGGGCACCAAACAGTTGAAGGTCAAAATTAGTTTCACTGAAGCTTCAAATTGTTCTACACGATCCCAGATGAGAAATAAGGGTCTTATCTAGTGAAACCATCGCTCATTTTCTGAAAAAAATTAAATTTTTTATCCAGAAATGCTCATCTTGAACTAGCTCTCTTCTTCTTCTCCTCTATTAGAATTCCAACAGTGTAGACGCTGCTAAGTGTATTACTGCCCTCCACAGGTCAAAGTTTTGAACTAATTTTTATATGCAATATGCTAGTTCAATAGTATATATATGGGGCAGTCGTGGCCTAATGGATAGAGAGTCGGACTTGTAACCCAAAGGTCATGGGTTCGAGTCTCAGGTCCGGCAGGGATTGTCGGTGAGGGGAGTGAATGTCCAGCGCTCTCCCCACCTTCAATACCACGACTGAGGTGAGACCCTTGAGCAAGGCACCATACCCCCAACTGCTCCCCGGGCGCCGCAGCAATGGCTGCCCACTGCTCCGGGTGTGTGTTCACGGTGTGTGTGTTCACTGCTGTGTGTGTGCACTTGGATGGGTTAAATGCAGAGCACAAATTCTGAGTATGGGTCACCATACTTGGCCACATGTCACTTCACTCACTCATATAACAATTAGTTAAAACTTTGACCTGTGGAGGGCAGTAATACACTTAGCAGCGTCTACACTTCTGGAATTCAAATAGAGGGGAAGAAGAAGAGAGCTAGTTCAAGATGAGCATTTATGGCTAAAACTTATATAATTTTAAACATTTTTCAGAAAATGAGCGATGGTTTCACTAGATAAGACCCTTATTTCTCATCTGGGATCGTGTAGAACAATTTGAAGCTACAGTGAAACTAATTTTGACCTTCAACTGTTTGGTGCCCATTCAAGTCTACTATATGGAAAAAAATCCTGAAATGTTTTCATCAAAAACTTTAATTTCTTTTCGACTTATGAAAGAAAGACATGGACATCTTGGATGACATGGGGGTGAGTAAATTATCAGGAAAAGTTTATTTAAAAGTGAACTAGTCCTTTAACACTGTGCATTAGCACCACATACATACACACATACACCACATCGTTTGTAACATAAATTTACTGTCATTTTTGATCAATTTAGTACTTCCTTGCTGAATAAAAATATTATTAATTTCTTTTCAAATTAAAAATCTTACTGACCCTAAACTTTTGAATGGTAGTGTATGTACAATGGCATGGAATACTTTAGAAAGTTGATAATCTGTGCTAGAATTTACAGTAAATTTGCATATCAAAACATTTTCACAAATAAAAAAATGTCAGTCAACACAAACATTTTACTTTTCAATCAAAAGTACAATGCAAAACTATTTCATTTTAAAATTTATTTTAAAAGTATTACTTATGGTACTTTTATGATTTAATATTTATTGAGAGACTACAAGGAATATTTGTGACTTAAATATATTTGTCACACTATAGAACCATTTACCCACATCCTGTTCATTAGTATAAGACAATCCATCAATCGTTCAGAGCATCCGTTGTTTATTGTCATGCATCTGTTAACATCCATTATCACTGAATTTGAGTACTTAGAAACTAACTTACCTGTCTTTCAGGTCCTTCCCTAATAATTACTGGGACAAATTTGTTAAGAGGAAGGTAAGCAGAATCACAATAAACTTGTCATGTTACTTATTTATGGTGCTTGTATTCAGTAGACTGTTTTCATATCCAATTTTCATTGTCTTCTTTAGGTCATCAATAAATACGGTGACTTGTACGGGGCCGAGCGCATAGCTGAACTCCTGGGTCTGGATAAGAGTGCTCTGGACTTTGATCCCACTGAAGAGGCCGTGGTGAAGGAAGCCTCCCTGCTGTCCTGGTGAGCTGACAGGACCCAAAAACATTTGGTTTTCAGGAGCATTAAAGTATTCAGTCATGTTTTGGTTTCAATTACAGGTTGAGCTCAATTGATACCAAGTACCACATCTGGAAAATGGGGGTTGTGATGACCGACAACGTGAGTTCGGTTCAAATTTGACAACGTTAGGAAGATTATCCTATTCCAGGAAAATAACATTTTGCCTTTCATCTCTAGTCTTTCCTCTACCTGATCTGGTACACCACCATGTCGATCCTGGGACATTACAATAACTTCTTCTTTGCCGCTCATTTGCTGGACATTGCCATGGGCTTCAAGACCTTGAGGACCATCCTCTCTTCTGTGACTCACAATGGCAAACAGGCAAGTGTCATCCAGCAGGGGGTGACTGCAGTACAGCTTTACCACCAAAATACCTCAAATCTGATGAAAATACCTTCTTGATTTGAACAGCTGGTGCTTACCGTGGGCCTCCTGGCTGTTGTGGTCTACCTATACACTGTAGTGGCTTTTAACTTCTTCCGCAAGTTCTACAACAAGAGCGAGGATGAGGATGCGCCTGACATGAAGTGTGATGATATGATGACTGTGAGTTTTGAAAGGAAGGAAAGGATCCCTTGGCTTGAATATAGATTTACTGTAGTATGTTTTTCTTACTCTATATGATCTGGAAGTCATCTTGTACTTGTACTAACTATTGCTGTGGGTGGGTTATTGCACAAACACAAAATGTGTCAGAAATGCATTAATCTACAGTCAGGAATTATTCATTTATTTGTATATATATATATATATATATTT
>RJVU01072567.1:2338394-2403138 GCA_003731715.1 Anabarilius grahami | reverse complement strand
GACCTGAAATACTTGATATAGACTAATTCTTGATATAGACAGAGATACATTGATTATAAGTAATATTATTGCAATATCTTTGCTGACATAAAATATATATATAATATACATATATATTATATATAATGTTCAAGAGCATATATATATATATATTTATTATAGTATAGTATATCGTATAAAAAATACATGTCCAAAACATTTTGAAAGAATTCTCTTTCATCTCTTATTATAGACTTCCCAACCACAAAGAATCCAGATTACAGAGGAATAAACTGAGGTATTTTAATGACAGCGCCCATTAAAAACATCCACTTCCAACTAAATACCAAAGGACTTCATGCCCCAAATATCAACACTGCCCCAAATAATGCATCTCTGGGCATACATGAACTCAAAGGGACAATCAGGGTACCATTTCCTGGCAGAATTATTAAACAGACTCATTGGGGACAAAATATTAGATCATTCAGGCTATTTATAGTCAAAAGCTATCATTACACAACCATATTTTTGCAAAAGTGTCACTTGAACCTTTAACCTGTAAATACGGTTTGAAAAAAGCTCCCATATTTCAGTGAAGTGACAACAGAGAACAATCGCCACTGGAAACACACAAGGAGTAAGTTATGGTGAACCTATGAAAAGACACAGAAAGCCAATATGGAAATGATTAGAAACAAGTGGCCTCTGTTGCTCATCCCAACATTCATAAAGGTGCCTGAATAATACAAAATGGCTTTAAAATAATGAGCGGTCTCATGCAAATCGCACAGGTGTTATGGTAACAACAGCAGAGAGAGAAGAGAGCGAGTGTGAAGAGAGACGCACACAGTCATTAACAGAGTGATTGTTACTGTTTCACGTTATTACAGAGATGACATTCTGATACTTTGTGTGGGTGCAAACGCACACCCCCGCATCATAATTACTGTCCAATGCTTGATGCAGGGGACTGCAGTCACAGCGTGTGCGTGATCAAAAACACAGGCACAAAGCACAGGTGCTCAGCATTTAAGTGAAGGTTGCTCCGGCATTCTTCCAGCAGTTTGTGCTAGAAAAAACACGATTTGTGTGATTACACTTAGCAGGCACTTAACATCACTTTTGCATACTTTAACTTAAAATAAATCAACTAGGCTCAGGTTCAGAGAAAACTAAGTCCACAACTGATACCCAATCAATTAAAAATACCAAAGTATGTTTAGCAAGTATAATCCAGTTCAAACATTGGGGTCGGTAAGATTTTTCGGTAACACTTTACAATAAGGTCTCATCTGTTGACATTAGTTCATGCAATGGTTCCCAAACTGTGGGGAGCGGCTGAGGATGAGGGATAGTGCATGGTCAGCAGATTATTATGCAAAAGAAACCTCTGCAGGGTGATACAAAACTACACTGCATAATTATCCTGCTTATTATGCGGCTACTTGCCAGATAAGTAAATTGTTGAACACAAAATATTAATTTGACATTTTTATTATCTCAAAATGCCTCACAGTACACACTTGAATGGTCTGTTATCAGTTGTAGTGGTTGCTGTACAGCAATAACAGACCACTATATGGCAAATAGGCCTACTGCAGGGAGCCGTGTAGAAATATAAATGAATGATGCATGGTTCTGCACTAAGCATGGACAATTCTGTGAAAGAACAGCCAGTGCCAGGTAAATGTAAAGCAGATGATGAATAAACTTCAGATTCACAAATAGCCTATCAAAACAACGTGTCTACACAAGGCGCGAGCGGCGCAAAGAGACAAAATCCATTAGAACCCATTGATGTTTAATCAGTGATGCTGTTACTGCGGCGCGACGCGACAAAAGACAAGAAAATATGATATATCTCGCCCTTTCTATTCATCAGTACAAAGGTGGGTAATGAAGCCGAACAAGTTAAGATGCCAAGTAGGCTATAAGTAGCTAGTACTATATTAATAATCACAATATTTCAAAGCATATATAATTTTGCAATCAAGGTCATGTCTGAGAGCGCCTTTTTGGGTGCATGTATATTCATCAAAGAATCCTGAAAAACAGTTTCCTCAAAAATAAATACATTAAATTGGAAAATGTAACAATATTAATGTGTTTACTGTAATTTTAAAATAAACAAATGCAGCCTTGGTGAGCATAAGACGGTGGGGGTAAGGGTGGGGGTTGGGGGGCTTGAAAATACTTTTCTCTACAAAAGGGGGCCCACCAGAAAAAGTTTGGGAACCACTGAGTTAATGTATCAACTAACATGAACTAACAATGAGCTGTACATTTGTTACAGTATTAATTAGTTAATGTTAGTTAATAAAAATACAGTCGTTCATGTCAGTTCACAGTGCAATAACTAATGTTAACAAATACAACTTGATTTTAATAATGTATTAGTAAATGTTGAAATTAACATGAACTAAGATTAATAAATTATTGTTAATTCTTAGTTCATGTTGACTGAAGTAGTTAACTAATGAAACCTAAAGTGTTACCGGTATTTTACATTTTTCTGAAGTCTCTTATGCTCACCAAGACTGCATTTATTTAATCAAAAATACAGTAAAAACAGTAATATTGTGAAATATTACAATTTAAAATAACTAATCTATTGTAAAATATAATATCTATTGTAATTTATTTTTTACATTTTATTTATTCCTGTGAAGTTGAATGTCCAGCAGCCATTACTCCAGTCTTCAGTGTCACATGATCCTTCAGAAATCCTTCTAATATGCTGTTTTGGTGCTCAAGAAACCTTTTTATTGTTATTATTATTATTATTATTATCATTATCAATGTTGAAAACAGTCGTGTTGCTTAATATTTTTGTATGAACTGTGAACTATTTTTTGGACACTTTGATGAATAGAAAGTTCAAAACGAGCATTCATTTGAAATAGAAAACTTTTGTAACATTATAAAAGACTTTACTGTCACCTTTGATCAATATAATGCATCCTTGCTGAATAGTAATACCCTTTTAAAAAATTTAATAAAACAAAACATGTTGTTGAGGACCATTGCCTTTCAAAGCATGGGCACAACGCTGATTCAACTTGCAGTCTGTTTAAAGTGGACGTCCTGTTTAAAAAGGACGAACCCGAGCTACAACCACATTATCACATTAACCACAGGAGCACGGTTTCCTACAGGTGCAGTGTCATTGGTAATGAATTAACATCTCTTTCCTTCTCTGCAGGAGCACAGACATGTCAAAGTGCAGTCAACAGCTAAACAAGGTCATGCAATTCAGGCAACATTTAGTATTAATTTGCTGCTCTCACTGTCAAGTGTAACCCGAGTATGAAGTGTGTAGGGCTGAGTTGTGTCTTCTGGCCATCTGAGACCCAGAGGAGACATACTATGTTAGGGCAGATACACAGATGCAGCCGAACACAGCGGGGCTGTCACTGTATATCTATGCCCTTCATTATTAGTCCTCCTCCGGGGTACGTGATACGGCTCATATCCTCCATTATGATCTCATTATGATCAATAAACTTGGAGGCCTGGAAATCCTGCCCTACATGGCACTATCTTACATAAGCCATTTCCTGTCAACCTGACTGTACGACTTGAAGATGTGAGATCGTGCTGCTCCAGCATCCCACCGTGGCATTGTATAAAACCATGTGATGGTTGACAAAAGGAAAAAAAAGTGTAAAAAGAAATGACCCTGAATTGGATTGGTCTATCTGTACCCAATCCCCAGCCAGACAAAGCTTACACCGACACACCTTGCAAGGGCACAATGTCACTCATTTCCTGAGCATCCTGCACTCTTACCAGTGCAACTGTGTGCATTGAATTTTTAATTTTTCATTGATCATTCAAGGCTTCCTTTGATGGCCTGTGATGTAACTAATTGCACCCATGCAGCTGTGAGAGCAGAATTTGAGGGATCATCTTCATATGAATATTAAGGCTAACCTCTTAAAATAGTATAAGTGCAAAAATAACTGAATAAATATATAAATAAATACACTACCGTTCAAAAGTCGGTTTGATTTTTTTCATGTTTTAAAGGAAGTCCTTTATGATCACCAATATGCACCTTGATCAAAAATATAGTAAAAACAGTAATATTGTGAAATAGTACTACAATTTCTAATAACTATTTTCTATTTTAACATTTTCTTAAAATGTCATTTATTCTTGTGACGCAAAGGTGACATTTCAGCAGTCATTACCCCAGTCTACAGTGTCACATGATCCTGAAAAAATAATTCTAATATGCTGATTTGCTGCACAAGCATTTATTATTATTATAGAAACATTTCTTATTATTATCAATGTTAAGAACAGTTGTGCCGCTTAATATTTTTTGTGTTATGTGATGAATAGAAAGCTTAAAAGAACAGCATATATTTGAAATAGACATCTTTTGTAACACTGTAAATGTTTTAATGTAATTTTTGACCAATTGAATGCATACAGGTCCTTCTCAAAAAATTTGCATATTGTGATAAAGTTCATTATTTTCCATAATGTAATGATAAAAATTAAACTTTCATATATTTTAGATTCATTGCACACCAACTGAAATATTTCAGGTCTTTTATTGTTTTAATACTGATGATTTTGGCATACAGCTCATGAAAACCCAAAATTCCTATCTCAAAAAATTAGCATATCATGAAAAGGTTCTCTAAACGAGCTATTAACCTAATCATTTGAATCAACTAATTAACTCTAAACACCTGCAAAAGATTCCTGAGGCTTTTAAAAACTCCCAGCCTGGTTCATTACTCAAAACCGCAATCATGGGTAAGACTGCCGACCTGACTGCTGAAAAACGCTGCACAACGAGAAGAGGTGACCGGACCCTGAGGAAGATTGTGGAGAAAGACCGATTCCAGACCTTGGGGGACCTGCGGAAGCAGTGGACTGAGTCTGGAGTAGAAACATCCAGAGCCACCGTGCACAGGCGTGTGCAGGAAATGGGCTACAGGTGCCGCATTCCCCAGGTCAAGCCACTTTTGAACCAGAAACAGCGGCAGAAGCGCCTGACCTGGGCTACAGAGAAGCAACACTGGACTGTTGCTCAGTGGTCCAAAGTCATTCGGAAGTCAAGGTGCCAGAGTCTGGAGGAAGACTGGGGAGAAGGAAATGCCAAAATGCCTGAAGTCCAGTGTCAAGTTCCCACAGTCAGTGATGGTCTGGGGTGCCATGTCAGCTGCTGGTGTTGGTCCACTGTGTTTTATCAAGGGCAGGGTCAATGCAGCTAGCTATCAGGAGATTTTGGAGCACTTCATGCTTCCATCTGCTGAAAAGCTTTATGGAGATGAAGATTTCGTTTTTCAGCACGACCTGGCACCTGCTCACAGTGCCAAAACCACTGGTAAATGGTTTACTGACCATGGTATTACTGTGCTCAATTGGCCTGCCAACTCTCCTGACCTGAACCCCATAGAGAATCTGTGGGATATTGTGAAGAGAAAGTTGAGAGACGCAAGACCCAACACTCTGGATGAGCTTAAGGCCGCTATCGAAGCATCCTGAGCCTCCATAACACCTCAGCAGTGCCACAGGCTGATTGCCTCCATGCCACGCCGCATTGAAGCAGTCATTTCTGCAAAAGGATTCCCGACCAAGTATTGAGAGCATAACTGAACAATTATTTGAAGGTTGACTTTTTTTGTATTAAAAACACTTTTCTTTTATTGGTCGGATGAAATATGCTAATTTTTTGAGATAGGAATTTTGGGTTTTCATGAGCTGTATGCCAAAATCATCAGTATTAAAACAATAAGAGACCTGAAATATTTCAGTTGGTGTGCAATGAATCTAAAATATATGAAAGTTTAATTTTTATCATTACATTATGGAAAATAATGAACTTTATCACAATATGCTAATTTTTTGAGAAGGACCTGTATAATAGTATTAATTTCTTTCAAAACAAAAAAATCTTATTGACCCGAAACTTTTTATCAGTAGTATAAATAAATAAAATCATAATGGTCAGGAATATATAAACAGCTAAATGTTGAAGTACATAATTTTTTTAAACATTAAAATATATATTATTCTAGTGCGAAGCAGTAGCATTGACTCAACCAATGATGGGAATTTGGGTTGATGCTATTTATTTGGCTAACCAATCAATAACAGATGAAATTGTTTGATGAAGCTAGTGGAACAAAAACAATTTGCTTCAGCTTTAAAATTTTAACTGTAAGGTGAACTTTCATATGTGAATGACCACAGATTTCTGATAACCTTATGTTGATCATCACACAAACAGCAGCATTACCTCAAAAACTATTGGAGAAACATAAAAAATAAAACAAATCAATTCACCAAGCACTTTAATAATTTGTAATATTTTAGAGGACCATTTTACTTTGATTTGAGCTGAAGTAGCTCCTATACAGACATAACAAAAAGTCATTAAATGACCCTCTTGCTTCTGTATTTGTAGATAACTGATCCTCTCCACCCACCTATTTGCTCACAGCCACACTATCTGTGTCAAAAGGGAGTAATTAATGCCTCCATTATTTTTCAGTGAGCATCATACCACCCTATCATACCACCCTTTCACAGCCCCCCCCCAGCCCCCTGCTCTTCTCCTCTTCCTCCTCCCATTCTCATCGTCTGCCTGTTGTTCACTGCCCCAAATCATGACGATCATCCCAGCCCAGAGGGAATGACCTCCTCCCAGTCATTCACATGTGTGTCTGTCAGTGCATCCACAGGCAGCAGCACATATTCATCTAAAGAAACAGCAGCAGCAGCATTTCCCTATTATCCTCCACCACTGAGAGAAAAGAAGATGCTTAACAATGGACTTTGGTGTGGTCGTCACAACTTGAGAAAGAGCTTTTTACTTTGACTCTTCCTTGAGCACCAATAACCATCCAATAACAGAGGAGAACATATTACTGCAACTTTGAGGATTACATAATTAAGAACGGACTAATGACTAGATGAAGAAGCAGCACCGAGACACTCGATTCCAGAGAGTGATGGTGAGAGTTCCCAAGAGAGGAAAAGGTTTGGGATGGGTGACAGTCTGACTGAGCCAGATCTGCAGATGGAGTTCAAGGCTGAGAGATGAAAACAGTGAGTACTGAATTCATAATTAGTCAATGTAGTAATTACTATTGTATTAGGACAATTAAGTCAACATTATTAAAGACAACATATATCACTGACTGTTATTCTAGTGAATTCATTAAGTTTCAATTAAAATGTGTAAAGGGATAATTTATTACGTTCTAACCCACGTTGTTCCAAACGTATCAAAACTTTCTTTCTGCTCTGGAAGACAAAAGCAGATATTTTGAAAAAATGCCTTGTCCATACAGTCAGTCGGGTTTAATTTTGTTGCTTTTATGTTCCACATAAGAAATAAAGTCATACAGGTTTGGAAATGAAGGTTAGGGACATCCCAGAGTTCCACTAAACTGATTTAAATGCACAGTAAAAAGCAGTATTAGTGCTGGGGATCACCTACACACCAAAGAAAGCTCCTATAGAAACTGTAAAATTATCAAATAAATTAATATGTGCTATATGATGTACTGTATATCCAGTGTAATAAACATATGCTTTTCAATTAGGTTAAATGTGTTAACATTAGTTAATGCATTAACTATCATAAAACTAACCATGAACAATACTTTTACAGCATTTATCAATCTAGGTTAATATTATTATTTTACATATACTTAAACTGTAAATCAGCATTAATTAATGTAATGTGAGGAATAAAGGCTGTGACGAATAATGTGAATAGTACTCAACACATTAACAAATGTTAACAAATTGAAGATTATGTAAAGTGTTTAATATTAAACATAAATATTACATTAAATATAAATATTATACCATTAATATTATATTTGCATGCACTATTAGTAGTCAATGCAAAGCTAATATGGCTGTGTTTACAAAATGTGTAAATATTCAACCATCTTAAGCAGGAAATTGAGCCCTCTTTAGGGGGATCTCCACATCAATTTCATCTGAAGGAGATCGTTATTACCTTGTATTAGGAAGTAGCTATTACCACATTTTTCTCATAGTGGATTTTCAAAGCAATGTGAGTTGCAGGTTTGTTTTTCCGACACGACACAAAAAAGCTTAAGCAATGTCCTATGATGCTGGCCCTAGCAACAAGTTCACCGCTAAAGTGATAAGGAATGGATGATGCTATTCAAATTTAAAAATGTTATTGAGAGGTTCTGACAGATTAATCTCCAATCAGATGTGAGATTAGACAAAATAAAATTACCCATCTGTGTGACAGTAATATGCACAAATAAATGATTGCATCAGAGATTTGATACACCATGAAGCCTCTCTGTGAGCAGATTTTCAATTATCTGACAGATGTAGTGTTCTTTACAGTGACAGCCTAAAAGATATGGATACTAGATACTAGGGACCATAATTTGACATACACATAATAGATCAGTGCAAATCAACAGATTACAGCAATCTTGCTGTTGAATGCAAATCAAACCTTATGGAAAATTGTCTCAGTTACATAATATTGCTACACCTGTGTTACTGTATAGGTCAAAGAATGGTTAAGAAATCAGAATGAGTTTTCTATGAACTGCATGAGGATTTCCTCACTCAAACAGAGTACAAACTACCCTGTGGGCGACAAGCAGGTGCAAGCACCTGCTGTCATGAAGAAGACAAACTCATCTGTTTTAATGTAATCTGTGTAATTGCAAGTTACAGGATACAGAATTATGGAAATTAAAAAGTTAAAAGTGAGCATAAAATTACTAAAAGTGTTTTGTTTTCACACTTGAGTCGTCTTTAAAAGAACCAAACTCAGACTCCTTTAAGTGGACCAAGTGGTGAACCAAGTGAAAAAGGACCAGTTCTCTTTACATTCACACTGTCCCTGTCCCTAAAAGAGGACTCAGATCCTTTTTTGGTCCACTTAAGCAGGAATGTGGTCTCAGACTTCTGTGTGTTCATACTGTTGCTTTTTGGATGTAGTCCAGTTATATGTTTGATGGCTGACCCTATAGCATTCAAAATTTGATCCCATTCACTTACATTGTATGAATGAATGAATGAATGAATGAATGAGGCATTTGTATAGAGCTTTCCTATGTACAACATCAGCATAGAAAAAAAACATAGGACAAATATAATAAAAGAAAAATGGTAATGAAATAAACTGCTTTAAATATTCCAGGTACAGTAGGTATACCTAAAAGCAGCATTCAAGTAAGAAATTGAATAATCAAATAAAACTGCAAATTCTTCACTGTGAATAAAACGTGTACTGATTCTACTGATTCTTATGTTAGGCTGCTGTCACTTTAAGAACTACAGTAATGCACGGATCCAATATACTGATACGCATACACGATTTCTTTCACAGATGTTTACATTCACTTAAGACAAAACCAACTGTTTATGTGAACCTTGTATGTTTTTGACACTTTAAACACAATAAAACGCTAAAGAGAATTTAGTTTAGTACATGCTGTGACAGCTGGCGTTCTGTGCATGTGCACAGTGTGTGCGCTCGAAAAAGCGTATATATCAAAAATTTTAAACTGGCAAGGCATGCAGCTGTGTCTCTACAGTAAATTGGAAGTGGTTGAAATTACAATAAACAAGTTTACACTGTGAACAAATCATTTGTGGAGATCTGGCAGAAGAAGCAGCCATGATGAACAGGCGATTTATACGGAGGCATCTGATGACCAAACTACAGTACATTGGAATTCGCGTAGTTGGAAGTAACAAGTGAGCCCGGACTGATTTGTGTTCACAATGGACATTTTTAGCGAACCGTACTCCCGAGATGGTCTCGGTTCGATTCGAAAACGACCAAGTAGTGTGAAAACACCCCAAGAAATGAAAATGTTGCCATTTACTCACTCCCATGTAGTTCCAAACCTGTAGAGCTTTGAAGGTGACTAAATAATGGCAATTTTAATTTTAGGCAAACTAACCCCTTTAAAGAATCCAGATTAAGTTATGATTTTGATCATTTGTGAGAAAGCTCAAGGGTAATTGTAGGGTGTTCCTCCACTTTTTTCCACTCCCTGGTGAAAGCTGAATTACTCTCATTTGGTACCTAATCAGTCCGTTACCACCACACACACTAATCAGGGCCTGCTGGCAGAATCATAATGAGATAAAGGACAGCAAGTTGAGTATCGCAGGGGAGGTCAGGCAACTTTGAAAGACATGTGGAGCTGAACAAACCGGAAGAGCCATCTTTCTATTTATAACTTGGCTGAAGTCATTATATTGCAATATTTGACCAAGAGGTGTGACCGTATTTATATTTCTTGTCAAACAAAACATGTAAAGAGTTTTTTTTTTTACGGTTAAATGAAAGAAAAGAAGATTCTTCATCAAAGCAGTCAAGTCAAAGCACTGAACCATTTCTTTTGTTGTTGTCATATGACAAACAAATGGTGCTGTACAACCACATCATGATGGAAAAGCTGTCCTACACAATTCCTGAAGTCATGGATACAATATTCATTCTGGAGAACAGATACAAATTCCACCCACATTCACAGGGATCAGCGAGTTTGAACCTCTGATGACTAATCATAAATGTGAAGGGAACAACACAGGAAAAAACAGAGAGCAACAAAACAGATTAAGTGCTACAATTTTGTTTGGAGTACAACTTTCGGCCAAAACAAATAGAAACAGATTCCAACTAACAAATGACATTTCCTAGTAAATAAGTTTGCACAGATATGCACAAGAGATAAATAGTCTGTCTTTTGCAGTACCACAAGAGGAAATGCAATCCTGCAGTACTTCACTGTCGTAAAATTAGATGACACAAATATATCTCATGAATATCAATGTGGCTTTTGAGGAAGCAGATTAGGGAAATGAGAGGCAAATTGAGCAAAGAAAATTCCCTCAAGAGAACAGCATAATGGAAACGTATTCTGCACTTACAGAGAATTTAGGCTCATTAAATTTGAGGTACAAACGCCTCTGTAATAGATCGTTTTGAATAATTAGACCGTTGTGTTAACGACCTGCCCTTGAACAAAACGTACAATCTCTGCATTGCATTCACTGACATAAATGAAGGAAGTGGGCAGCACATCAAATCGCTTATTGCTTTGGCTATGGGCATTTCCTGAAAACCCACTACATCAATCTCCATGTTTTAACTTGCTTACACTATCATTCAAAAGTTTGGGGTCAGTAAGACTTTTCGAAAGAAGTCTCTTATGCTCACCAAGGCTTTTCAATTTGCAGCATCATTACTACAGTCTTCAGTGTCACTTGATCCTTCAGAAATCATTCTGATATGCTGACTTGGTTATCAAGAAACATTTCTTATTAATATTAATGTTGAAAGCTTAATATGCTTAATATTGTGGACACTTGATTTTTTTCAGGATTCGTTGATAAATAAAAGTTCAATAGAACAGCATTTAAATAGAAAATAGAAATCTTCTGTAACATTACAAATGTCTTTACTGTCAATTTTGATAAATTTATGGCATCCATGCCAGAAAAAGTAGTAATGTAAAAAAAAAAAAAATCCTACTAACCCCAAACTTCTTATTCAGGCAGCATCAAATAAACTGTGAGTGGTAATGGTTGCTCACTGTGTTATTTGTAAACATGGCAAAAACTGTTGCTCATGAGATGAGTCCTCAGTCCTTCATTAATCAAATCCAACCGTGCAACAGAAATAGAGCTTTGCCCTACTCGTCGCCTTTAGTATCTCAATAGCACACAGCAGGACAACTGGTTAACACAATCGTTGTTCTACATTAATTTTGGTTTTGATTTCCTGCCTGCATGAGCTGTATCAGAGACACAGGGGAAATATGACACAGATTTAAGTGGGTAGTATGTCTTACCAGCTGAAGTGAGGAGGACATGATAGTCGGTGCCTCTTTGTGTAGGAACATCTTCATTAATTTCCTCTTTCTCAGATTCCTCATAACGGTCCCAGTTGGACTCAAGCTTTCGTCTAGAGAAGGTGTTGTCCTCCTCCACTTCCTCAATATTTTCTTTGTTGTCATGGTCCTCTTGATTCTGGAAGGATGACAGTGAGCAAGCATGACACAATACAAAAAATTTATATTTGCATACACATGGCCAACTAAGACGTTTTGAATGCTTACTGATGCTAAATTGGTTTGGTTTCTAATAAACTAATAAAACTGTTTTAAAAATGACCATAGTAACCATCGCCAACACAATATAGTACAGTAATAATGTTAATACAGAAAAACCATAAATTCAGTTTTAATTGAATTATTTTTCCATTAATCTCATTCAAACAGTGTGACTCTCTTAATGCTTGTGACAATTTTATTTTCACATATTTAATATTTATGACATCTGTGTCTAATATCAAGTAGCCAGAGTTTTATAATAATAATTACTGTAATTATGGCACTATGTAGTAACTGTAACTTTGGTATTTCGGTAGAAACTAAGGTTGTCATGGTGATTGTTTTATTATGGGTGACACTCACTCGTCGAAACACTCTAAAATCTGCAGGAGGTCCATAATCGCGCCCTCTTCCTCTACGATGATCCCGTTTGCCTCTTCCACGATGGTGGCCCCCTCTTCCGCGACCCCTGTGCTCTCCCGAACTGCCGCTGTCAGCGTTACCTCCATCTACACCTCCACCTCCTCTTTTCCAATGACCACCGCGTCCCCGACTATGTCTACCTTCCATAACTGAATATGAAATTTAGAACTAATACCGAGGCTGTAATCATGTAACACCACAACAGTTGTTACATTTAAAAAGAACCCTCCTATTCAATGGAGAAACGTTCCGCCCATTCAACTAGTTCCGCCTATAATAATGAATGCGAGATTTTTACTTCGCAAATGTGCATCAAAAACATTATGAATAACAGTAGTATCAAACGTTGTAGGACAAGGGGTAAAACAAGCTTTTTTAAAGGGGCATGTTAGATCTGACCGGGTGCTCCCATGCAGTCCTGTCACTCTTTTGCATAATATTTGCTACTGTAATTATTAAAAGTCAAAACCTAAATGTCAACAATTAAATATCACTACAATTATAAATAAAAGGAATGTAAAAGGCAGTTATTATATTTTGAAGGATGAAATATTGCCACAGTCATGTTTAAGATATTGCGATGCATACTGTTATTATGTTCTTTAATGCAATTTAAGGCAATACAACAGGTGAATAGGGTAAAACTTAACTAACATCACCATACTTCCCCAGTTGATTAATTACATTACATTAAGATAATTTTATGTATTATACGTTTTATGAAATGCTATGTTTAAATAGGGCTATGCAAATTTAAATAGGCATTATCTAATTAAATATGCTCTTATGTGCATACATTTCCAGAACATAAATCTGAATATTAGATAAAGCCAGGTTCTTCTTTCATTTTGTTGACATCTTTTTTTAATCACTCCATAAATCAGAAAATACTGTCAACAGCCAGAGGGAGGGGAAAAAAACATGTTTTTCTAAATAAAATGTTATATGAATCAGGTGAATGATACTGTATATAAAAAAATCCTTTGTGAAAACCTTGAAAAAAATACATAAGAATAAAACTAGAATGTTTGGTGTATGGAAGTGCTACTGAAGTGATTTCTGTCTCAGCACATGACAAAAAAAGACAAATTTTGAGAAAACAGTCTTTATGTATTTATAATTAATATCAACAGATGCAAATAGATAAAGTGTGATAAAATTAACACTTGAATGTGTATTTTGGATGTTTTCTTTCCACTAGTCTGAAAGAAGAAAATGTGCATGAAAAAAAAACAATACTTTGCCTATAATGTCTCGTTTTAGAAAATCCCAAGTTTCATTGTAAAGCTTTAGTGTGGAAGCTACGTGTTAAATATCCTGTAAAGTGTTTGGCCTATATTAAAATGATTTGTTTATATTAGGCGTCAGACACAAATGTGACACACAATTTTTTTGAAATGTTAAGTCTCTTTATTTTATGTTTTCAGATTATCCATTGCCAAGTGAGCATGAAGAATACAGTGCAACGTTCATCCAGCATTTACTAAGCTGTCAGCAGTAACAGGATGGACATGGATATTCAAAATTTAACTGCAAGTGGAAATGTCTCCGCTGTCCCGCCTGCCCCATACAGTCTGTTGGAGGTCATAACCATTGCAACAGTGTCAGCTGTTGTGAGTCTCATCACAATAGTGGGGAATGTTCTGGTGATGCTCTCTTTCAAGGTCAACAGCCAACTTAAGACTGTTAACAACTACTACTTACTCAGTTTAGCTTTTGCAGACCTCATTATCGGCGTGTTCTCCATGAACCTGTACACATCCTACATTCTCATGGGATACTGGTCTTTAGGGAATATAGCATGTGATCTGTGGTTGGCCATTGACTATGTTGCAAGTAATGCATCAGTGATGAACTTGCTGGTCATCAGCTTTGACAGATACTTCTCCATTACAAGACCACTTACCTACAGGGCTAAACGGACCCCGAAACGTGCAGGCATCATGATTGGCTTGGCCTGGTTGATATCGTTTATACTGTGGGCTCCACCCATTCTGTGCTGGCAGTACTTTGTCGGAGAGAGGACGGTTCGTCCTGACCAATGCCAGATCCAGTTTTTCTCAGAACCCACAATTACATTTGGGACAGCCATAGCGGCCTTTTATGTCCCGGTATCCATCATGACAATTTTATATTGCAAAATCTACAAAGAAACAGAGAAACGTACAAAGAACTTAGCAGAACTCCAAGGATACCCATCGCTAGACAGCTGTGAAAACTCTAAAGCACGAAAGCCGATACTACAATGCTTTAGCTTTAAAAACAAGAGGGACGGGACTCAAGCGTCATGGTCTTCATCCAACCAGAGTTACGTAACTAGGACAACGATGCAGTCTGATGACTTGTGGACAAAATCTGACCAGGTCACCACCTTGAACAGTTATACATCCTCAGAAGACGACGAGCGGTCTGTCTCTGAGATGACCCCGCGAGAATCTTTCAAGAACCAAGAATCGACACTTAATAAAAATGGACAGCTAGACTGTTATGAAGACAGCAAATATCTAAGTGATCTTGCAAAATGCTCCCAGATGAACAATAAAAAATGCATGTCATACAAGTTCAAGCCGATCCTTAGTGACATCACCGCTTTGCAAGGTAGTACCGAGACTGAGAGAACAAACTCAGATCTTTGTCAGTCCTTAGAGCCACAGGCTCCTTCATCCACGTCGTCTTCAACCAAACCAGAAGATCCAAACTTGAAGATCCAGATGACCAAGCGTAAACGACTGGTCCTTATCAAGGAGAAAAAGGCTGCGCAGACTCTCAGTGCCATCCTTCTGGCTTTCCTCCTCACCTGGACCCCGTACAACATCATGGTGCTCATCTCCACCTTCTGTTCTAAATGCATCCCTGTGTCCCTCTGGCATCTGGGCTACTGGCTCTGCTATGTCAACAGCACCATCAACCCTATGTGTTATGCCCTATGCAACAAGACCTTCCAGAAGACGTTTTGGATGTTAGTCCTCTGCAAATGGAAGAAAAATAGAGGAGAGGAGAAACTGTACTGGTCTGGTCAAAACCATTAAATACTGAAGAAACACAACAGAGATGGCTAAAATTAAATTAATTGTATGCATTGTGTAATTTTCCTATATTATTCCTTATATTCTTGGCCATATTTCTTGTGTACTTATTGTTTGAAAATATGATTTATTAATAATATTTATTTTAGCTTCTAATCTTCTAATCTGTGAATTTTTTAATTATTATAGATACCATAAAACTACAGTGTTTATTACATGGTTAACTTTTTGCGATAGAATGATTTGAAATATTATGTATTGTACGCCTTGGTCATGTCAATGACACTGCATGCATAGAAACGTATCTGGTGTGCAAAGCAATGTTGTTGTATTACGTTTGCAGAACTGGACAGTGTTAGATATGGATCTTTAGATTTTGGAGCTGGCAAACCATCACTTCTGTAGAGAGATAGTAGAGATACACACAAAAGATTGTAGCTTCACTCTGGATGTAATATCTATGACAATGCAGAGATTCCAACTGTACATCATATGAAACATTTCTACAACATCACCCATATAATCCCAATGTGCAGTGGCTCATATTAAAGGATTAGTTCACCCAAAAATGAAAATTATGTCACTAATTACTCATCCTCAAGTCGTTCCCCACCCGTAAGACCTTCGTTCATCTTTGGAACACAAATTAAGATATTTTTGATAAAATACGATGGCTCAGTGAGGCCTCCATTGTCAGCAAGATAATTAACACTTTTTAAATGCCCAGAAAGGTACTAAAGACATATTTAAAACAGTTCATGTGACTACAGTGGTTCAACCTTAATGTTATGAAGCGCTGAGAATACATTTTGTGCGCCAAAACCCCCCCTAAAATAACGACTTTATTCAACAATATCTAATGATTTCAAAACACTGCTTCATGAAGCTTTACAAATCTTTTGTTTCAAATCAGTGGTTCGGAGCGTGTATCAAAGTGCCAAAGTCACGTGAACCATTACAATTCTGAAACGTTCCAAAACATTTTAGGCTTCGTTACGTCACAAGTTTTGGAATGTTTCAAAATTTTAAAGGTGCCCTAGAACGCTTTTTCACAAGATGTAATATAAGTCTAAGTTGTCCCCTGTATGTGTCTGTGAAGTTTCAGCACAAAATACCCCCTAGATTTTTTATTATTAAATTTTTTAACTGCCTATTTTGGGGCATAATTAAATATGCGCCGATTCAGCGCGCTTTCCCTTTAAATGCTCGCGCTCCCCGCCCCCAGCTCGCAAATCTATAATACATTGCATAAACAAAGTTCACACAGCTAATATAACCCTCAAAATGGATCTTTACAGAGTGTTCGTCATGCAGCATTTCAGATATAGTAAGTATAGTATTTATTTGGATGTTTACATTTGATTCTGAATGAGTTTCATAGTGCTCCGTGGCTAACGGGTAATGCTACACTGTTGGAGAGATTTATAAAGAATGAAGTTGTGTTTATGAATTATAGACTGCAAGTGTTTAATAATGAAAATAACGACGGCTCCAGTCTCCGTGAAAAAAGTAAGAAACGATGGTAACTTTAACCACATTTAACAGTACATTAGCAACATGCTAACGAAACATTTAGAAAGACAATTTACAAATATTACTGAAAATATCATGATATCATGGATGTCAGTTATTATTGCTCCATCTGCCATTTTTCGCTGTTGTCCTTGCTTGCTTACCTGCATAAAGTCTGTGTGCTGCTCCAGACATTAATACTGGCTTGTCTAATGCCTTGAACATGGGCTGGCATATGCAAAAGTTGGGGGCGTACATATTAATGATCCCGACCGTTGCGTCACAGTCGGTGTTATGTTGAGATTCGCCTGTTCTTCAGAGATCTTTTGCAAAAATCTAATTTACATAAGGAGGAGGAAACAATGGTGTTTGAGACTCACTGTATGTCATTTCCATGTACAGAACTAATTATTTAACTATGCCGAAGTAAATTCAATTTTTAATTCTAGGGCACCTTTAATGGTTCACGTGACTGGCAGTTTGATTGGAAACAAAAGATTGGTAAAGGTTCGAAGCTTCATGAAGCAGTGTTTTGAAATCGGCCATCACTAGATATTGTTGAATAAAGTCAATATATTGTTTGTTATTTTGGCACACAAAAAGTATTCTCAATCTTAAGATTGAACCACTGTAGTCACATGAACTGTTTTAAATAAGTCTTTAGTAACCTTCTGGGCATTTTAAAGTGTTAATTATCTTGCTGGCAATAGAGGCCTCAATGAGCCTTTGGATTTTATCATAAATATTTTAATTTGTGTTCCGAGGATGAACGAAGATCTTACGGGTGTGGAACGAAATGAGGGTGAGTAATTAATGACAGAATTTTCATTTTTGGGTGAACTAACCCTTTAAATAGAAAACAAATCCCTATTTGTGGTGCCATGAATTAAATCTCAACTTGCTTGAACATAAAACATACATCACATAAGCACATTTATGATGTGAAAGCTGTTTTCCATTCATGTTGTTTAATAAGTCTCTCTTTGTGTTGTGATGAAATGCCATTTAATTTGTGAAATAAATGTTTTAAGATGACATTTACCCAACTAATTGAAACTCCATCAGTCTGGAATTGGCAGGAGTTCCTTCTTCCAAACTAAAGCTTTACAACTACCCACTGAGTCTGACATACTTGCAACAGTTTACCAGTCAGTTATGAATGTGGTCTTAAATGTTGATCTCATTCTCCACACACACATCTTACATTCAAGCATCATGATGAGAAAAGTAGGCAAATAAGCAAGATGTTATGGATATTTCCCACCAAAGTTTATTTCCATTCAGTTTAAATAAGTTTATACTTCATATCTTAAATCTTACGCATTTTTCATCTTCATTCACAGTCTTGTACAAACCCAACAAGATATAGTAAATATTATAACCTAGAAGCTTTATTTCAAGTAGTTATGAAACAGAACAGGGATCAACGTCACCTCCTCGGGCTGGTCTGAAAACACACAAGGCGTCACTGCAAAGATGGACCCTCCGATTTTTTTCATCTATCTCGATCCTTAATCTCAAGCGTGCTTTTGAAATATCCCAGAAAGATTGTGACACACTGAGCAAAACAACTACATACAGTGAGTACTAACTTCTGCATCTGACTTTATCAGTGCAGCCAAACTGCAGCTATTGCATCAACCCAAAGCACTCAACAGCCACAATATGCTCAATTTTACTTACTAAGTCTTTAATTCTCACTTTTATTCAAGTCGTAACGGAGGTGAAACTGCATTGTCCTTAATTATTAGAAGGAATCATATCTGTGTGATGAATCTTATACGCAGCAGCAGAAAAAGCCTAGACTACCATCATGTTAATTGCATGACAAGATATTGAAATGTTTCAGAAAAACTGAATATCTCAGTCTAACAGTCTCCTCTTGGAATCTTGACCAGTCCTTTACTTTCACACTCATTCAACATTTAAAGTTAAAACATACTATTTAAGCTCTATTTTTATTTAAAAAAAAAAAAAGATGAAATCATGCCTTGCTCCATCTGTACTGGTCTTTTCAATTTTAAATGTTATTTATAGTTTTCAGTGTATCATTACCATGATTAAAATGATCTGATTATTAACAATGCATCTAAAGAAGACAATTAAGCGTGGAAAGTAGCAGATTTCAAACACAGTCCTGCTTTGTCAAGCATTTCAGTTGAAAAACTGTTCGTATATTTAAAAAAAAAAAAAAGAGAAGAGAAGAAGAAAAAAAAATAAGAAAACCAGTAAAACGGTGTTAATAAAAACCGACAAAATGATCCCAAGTACACGGCACTACCTCCTCTTCAAAGCAACACTTCTGCTGCCTTTGTTCCCTCCGCCAGACTTACTGGAGCCCTTGGAGAACAATTTAGTCATGAATTCAGAAACATCTGGCAATTCTGGGTTAGGATTCAACATATTCATAGATTGCTCCATTTCCTGCAGGAAAAAAAAAGAAGACAAAATTATACAAATAAAGAAATATACAGAGGATGAGGATGTCTGTTTAGCATATACTTGTAAATATGTTTTGTATTACCTTTCTCATCTCAGGATCATTAGTATTTACCACCTTTGGGAGCAGGACGATGATTAATAAGGGAAGGACCATCATCATAACCTAAGGACAACAAAAACATTTTAAAAGTGAAGTCACAACAGGTATTAGAATCCATCAGCAACCCATTTTATGTCACAAATAATTCATACTATTATAAACGGCTCTGAAAATGTGCATTTGTAATACAGCTAACAATAAGGCTTCATTTGTTAGCTGCATTAAATAAATGAAACAAATAAACTAAGAATGAACAATACTTCTATAGCATTTATTAAGCCTAGTTAATGTTGATCTCAACATTTACAAACACATTTTAGGATCAAATGTTGAATCTGTTGACATTAGTTAATGCGCTGTGAACTAACATGAACAGTTTTATTAACTAACATTAACAAAGGTTAAAGAGTTAGTTCACCCAAAAAATGAAAATTGTGTCATTAATTACTCACCCTCATGTCATTTCACACCCGTTAGACCTTTGCTCATCTTCAGAACACAAATTAAGATACTTTTGATGAAATCTGAGAGGTATATGACTCGTCCATAGACAGATATTTAATCAACAATTTCAAGGTCCAGAAAGGTACTAAAAACATTGTTAAAACAGTCAACGTGACTGCAGTGGTTCAACCTTAATTTTATGAAGTGACAAGAATACTTTTAGTGCGCAAAAACAAAACAAAAGTATTTTTCAAGTACAAAAAGTATTCTTGTCTCTTCATAAAATTCAGGTTGAACCACTGCAGTCACATCCACTATTTTAATGATGTCTTTAGTACCTTTCTGGACCTTGAAAGTGTCGGTTAAATTGCTGTCTATGGATGAGTCACATACCTCTCGGATTTCATCAAAAATATCTTAATTTGTGTTTCAAAGATGAACGAATGTCTTCTGGGTGTGATACGACATGAGGGTGAGTAACTAATGACAGAATTTTTATTTTTAGGTGAACTAACCCTTTAATAAATGCTGTAAAAACATACTACTTATTGTTAGTTCATGTAAATATAGAAGATGTATATAGTTAGAGAATAAGTAAACAAAAGAATCCATGACTGTCAAATCACAAAAAGTACAACCAAATGCATCTGAAGAAAAACAATGAACACACAGAAATCATGATCATACCATCGGGTTCATCAGAAAATCAGTCCACCCCCATGTTTCTCTCTTCATGAAATATGTGTGTGGACCACCGGATCTGATCTGAAGAGGATATGGCTGTCGAATAACTTCTGAGGTTTTGATGTAATTCACCAAGCGTGCCCTGTGGTTCAGCAACAACATATTAACTGAGGAGTACATGAATAGACATGTTAGAAGGTAGAAAAATTAGGAATGTTAGCTACCTCATTTTCCCTTTGGAGGTAATGTCCACCCGAACAGGATCAAATCTGAAAGATGGTGATACGATTTCAACCACATATGAGCCAGAGGGAACATCGTTGACAGCAAAGCTCCCATCAGTCCTATAAGGAAAATTGATGTGGTTAATTGTCATCTTAGCAAAACCTCGTTTAACAAAGGAATGTTTTGAAACCCCTGACCATCCAATCTGAATTTATGATGTCTTTCAATAACATTACATATAACCTGCACATTATATTTCACAGTAACACATTAGGAATAGGAAGACGGACTCATATAACAGAATACTTCAAACAAGATCATTATGATTGAGATTATTATTGACACACTGCTGTAAATCGAGCACACACACACACGCATTCATATTTACATGGCTCTTTTTGACGTTAGCATGGCTAGCGAAATAACTCACTTGAGAAACCCAACATATTCCTCGCCCTCCACAAGGATTCGGGCTGTGGAGATCCAGTCTTGTGTTTTCACTCCAGGAACGATCGCTCGTCCTTCAATTTTGAAACGGTCTCCATTCGACTGAGAACCTGCTACAGGCCCCGGCTCCGCGTCAGAAAAACACCATGACAACGCAAACAGAGCCTGCAACGCTATATAGACATCTAATAGACGTTTAATGTATTGCATCGTGCTTTGTCACACGATATATACGACGTTTATATTGCACAATATTTCACTACGCGTCAATATGGACCACAGGAATAGGACTCAGCTGAAGGAAGTAAACGGTAAGCGGAAATCATAAATGCAGACTGAGACCGGAAGAATATGTTGCACGTGATTATCGTTGAGGCGGAGCTTTTGGGAATCCGTTCTTTCAAACAGTTCATGCTGAATAAATGGTTTAATAGCAAATACACCGATTCTTTTACATCATGACATTGTGGTGCATCAAATTAAATACTTCTAATCGTTCCAGTAAATTCATATTTAGGCACATATTGTCTATTGCGTTATATTTGTTTATGTATTTCATGTCTCTCAGTTCAGTATGTGACCCTGGACCACAAAACCAGTCATAAGGGTCAATTTTTTGAAATTGAGATTTATACATAATCTGAAAGC
The DNA here is from genome assembly GCA_003731715.1 of Anabarilius grahami. NCBI lineage: Eukaryota > Metazoa > Chordata > Actinopteri > Cypriniformes > Xenocyprididae > Anabarilius > Anabarilius grahami. The sequence continues at coordinate 2,381,104 of RJVU01072567.1, read as the reverse complement.
CGAATAAAGCTTTCAATTGATGTATGGTTTGTTAGGATAGGACAATATTTGCTCGAGATACAACTATTTGAAAATCTGGAATCTGAGGGTGCAAAGAAAATCAAAATATTGAGAAAATTGCCTTAAAAATTGCCCAAATGAAGTCCTTAGCAATGCATATTACTTACAAAAAATATTTTTTTGATATATTTACAGTAGGAAATTTACAAAATATCTTCATGGAACTTGATCTTTAATTAATATCCGAATGATTTTTGGCATAAAAGAAAAATCGATAATTTTGACCCATACAATGTATTGTTGGTTATTGCTACAAATATACCCGTGCGACTTATGACTGGTTTTGTGGTCCAGGGTCACATAGACTTAACATTTTTTTGTCTGCAAATTTTGCACAGCTCGTTTTTTTAGTAATATTTTGCCACAATCGTTTCTATTACAATTCACTTCCCTTGTGATTGGGGTTGTACCTGCACAGGACGGTTGGGAAATTTTTCTTATCTTAGTTAAATAAATTACAAGTATTCATATAAATTTCAAGGTGGGGAAAAAAAAACATTCAGATTATGTAGATTTATTTGAAAGTTCATTAAAAGAAAATCACTATGTACACATTACACTCAAATATCCATTCATGATCGGGCAATGGACAATAAACACTAATAACTTAAAACTCCTGCAATTCAAGTGCATGACTGAAAAAACATCTAATAAAGGTACATTTACACAATCACATCCACTTAAGCAGATTCACACCATAGCACTACAAGTGCAACAGTTAAAACTTCTGCTTGGCACTTCAGTGAGTCGCCTGATTCCAGAGAGTCTCATGGAGTTGATTATGTGCCCCTAAGCAAGTCCACTTCAATGTGAAGCAGTCATTCAGTGCCTGCAGGAAGAGTTCCTCCTCCAGTGCTGAAATCGGAGTGCTGAAATTGTTCAGTTCATCTCTCCCCAATTCACCACAGCCTACTGAGCTTCAGATTCACCAGCTCCAAGCCGATCAAAGAGCTTAAAATGCATCAAGAGTTTGTAGTGGTTTTCTCCTTAGTGTGCTACACTGATACATCAGCGCAGTTGTGACACATATGATTCTATTACCTGCAAAAGCAAAGCAAGAGAGGACCAGTAAGGGAAAAAGTTCAAAGTGATTTTGGTAAAGTTGATCATTTTTACTTCACTAAGAACACTTCACCTTTGCCGTTTCACCTACAGCTCCTGGAACTGAGCTTAAGTGACTCTTGCCCTCCCACAGTTCAAGCAGCATTGCCTTCATTGCCTGAACATTCCTGCTAGATGCAAACATGTTAAGTTACACATCCCAGCAAACATTTACTAGATGTTCTGTCATTTTATTACTGTATATGCATATAAAAATGAAGCACCTGTCATTTGAACAGCCATCATGCAAGCTTATGTTGTTTGTGGAAAGCTCAGACCACCAATTTTTAATGATAGATTGAACCCAGTGTAAAGCTACGATGAGGTGTCTGGAAAAGATTCAACAGTTTAAAAGATTAATTAATTTGGGCAGAACTTATAACGGCAACAGAAAGCAACAAATCTATATCTATCTATCTATAAATAAATATGTGTACATATATATGTTTGTATAAAAAAAGACAAAAATACTTACTCTTCATATTTTGCGTTAAGAATCATTTTTACTTGTGGTAAAAGGTCAACACAACAGCCTATTGAAATGCACGGCTGTTCTTCCTGAAGACTATAGAGGGAGAAACTGGTATGAAATAACATGTTTATCAAACCTATAACATGTCTAACGTCAATGACAAACTTTGAGTTTACATGTTGTGAAAAGGTTTTAAATACACTACCTTTTAGTAAGGACAGGCAAGCAGTCAACAAGCACCCCTGTGTCTTGTATTCTGGGAAAAAAGATAATTAATTAGTTACCATGGTATTCCACTGACGACTCATAAAATGTAGAATTGCAAGCATCGATAAGCCAAAAAAAGAAAAAAAAAGAAAAAGGCAATTCATCATACTGTGAAGACAAATCTATAGATATTTGCAATATTTCATTTACACTACTGTTCAAAGGTTTGGAGTCGATTTTTTTTCATGTTTTTGCAAAGAAGTCTCTTATGCTCACCAAGGCTGCATTTATTTGATTAAAACATACAGTAAAAACAGTAATAATGTAGAATTTGATTACAATTTTACACAACAGTTTTCTATTATAATACATTTTCAAATGTAATATATTACTTTGATGGCAGAGTTTAATTTTCAGCATCATAACTCCGGTCTTCAGTGTCACATGATCCTTCAATAATCATTCTAATATGCTGATTTGATGCTCAAGAAACATGTATTTTCAATGATGAAAACAGTTGTGCTGCTTAATATTTTTACATTCTTGAAGTAAAATTCTCTAAAAGTCTGTTTACTGTCATTTTTTAACAATTGAATGCATCCTTGCTGAATGAAATGATTAATTTATTTCAAAACAAAATTATGGTAGTGTATATTTTGTGTCATTTTGAACAGTCACAGTAGATGTCAAACTGCTAACCTGTTCAAGTATGCCACAAGTTCACTTGCGTTTTTCCTCCAAAGAGTCAAAGCAACATTGAGTCTGAGATTCCTTCCAAAGAGCACATGAGTCATTGCTTCATGGTCCTTTGATAACTGAAATTCAACAAATGAATTAGTAAATACAAATAATACAGTTTTCTGATAGATTGCACTTTGCCATGACTGATACCCCAAAAATAGAGGAGATAAAGAATATTATCACAGGTGGACATTCATGAATAAGAATCAATACAGGAAAGTTTCCAGAACACCAGCTTAGAATGACAAAAACAGAGTCAGCACAAATATTACCATTAGCATTTAGCTTGACTCACCTCAGTGAAATAATCACTGTACTTGGAGCCAGCTCCTGCCATTTTTGAGGTGTCTGTTGAGTTCACAGGTAACCCACAGTTGTCACTGTAAAGAATAGCCTGCACGTCATCAGCGCAGGTCAGTTCATTTTCTTTGTTAGCCATGTCAGATGTCCTGCTTGAGGTGGGCGATCTCCGACATACTCTTGATCCCACTGCGGATTGACGTGTTTTCTTCTTGCTAATCACCGCTCGCTTCGCTTTGCTGTATTTGTGCACACAACGGCCCACTGGAAATCTGTGGGATGGAGAACAAAACATGCTCATACCTTGAAAATGACTTCTTTTTTTGTAATTTTCCCATGTGAGCTTGTCAAAACAGGGAATAACATAAAATGTCATTTAGTTTGCAATAGGCCCAAAAACATACCTCTCTTGATCGGTTTCGTCCTTAAATGAATAATCCACCTGAAAATAAATAACAGTTAAAGCTAGCATTACTAAAGTCTGAAATAAATTACATGACTCATACATATTCATGCATTTTTGCATCATACACTAAACGGCCGATGATCACACACTACCAGACTTTCAAGCCATTCCGAAAACAAACTCACAGACGCATGCGCCTCATTTCTGAGACACACGAGAAAAAAAAAAAACATCAAACATGTTTACTATTCTCAGACTGGAAGGAATCATAGTTGAAGCTGAAAAAAACTAGCGTCTGCGCCCATGATACAAGTGACTTTTGTGACTGCCCGAAATCTGCAGACTGGCTCTGTCTTTCGGAAACTAGTGTCAATGTGTTCAGACTGAAAATTGGGGCAAAGTTCATGTAGGGCATTCCAGCATTAAAAAGCTGAAAATTATTTTTGAAAACTGAAAATTAAGGCCTAATAGTCCCACCAAGCATATTACAAACAACTGTCAATTCCTCTTACCTCCCTCATGTTCTTCTGATCTCCAGAACAAACCATACGTTTGAGAAGATCATGGGACTGGGCCTGCTTGAGCCTGTGGACTTCTGCATTACTTCCAACATGACTTCCAGTGGCCATAATAAGGGACTCTAGAGTACAATGGCAAACAACACATTAGCTGGCACAGGATGCATGATGTTGTTAAAGCAAACAGCTGCAGTCTGTTTGCTCAAAGCCTCGATTGTGTAGCTTCTCTTATAATCACACTATAATCAAACAACTTATCTTCATGAAATTTTAAAATGTAAAGCTTTCGCCATTGTTAGACAGTCAGGCACGGTAGTCAGTCAATGTAGCATATGGCTTAATCATAACCAGCCAAAAAATATTCCTACAACGTTCTGTGAACTTTCTAGATTATAAAACCTATAAATAACCATTGGAAAAAGTTCTGTATAGGTTATTTTTGTGTTATCACAAAAAATGCAACGTTCTGAGAAGGTTAGTTTTTTAGTAACAAAATCATACAGAGAACGTTATTATAATTATTTCGTTCTGTGTTTGCCAGTGTCTCAAAACCTATCAAGACAACACTAAATACACATTATAACATTATTACCGTGCTATTGTAAAGCATATTGCATATTTCATACCACATACAAAAGAGAAGCTTTGTCATTTTCAAACGGACGTCTTACCACGTAGCACGTTCCGCTGAGTCAGTGGACAATTCTTTGAACCGTCTGAATCAAACCTAACTAATAAGTTTCAGAATAACAAGCTAATATTCCTGGTAAATGTCTGGACATCTGTCAGACGGAGCTTCAGGCCTCCAGTGATATGACGATGCTGTTTAGGTTTAAAGTCTGTTAGCACAAGCGAGCTAATTAAGTCAACTACATTTTGACAAACAATCAATAATCTGTGACTAAATTGCAAAAGACAAGTCTAGGTATTAGTCTACACTCCCACTGGCCTGTGCATATCAAAGCAAGTGATGAAAACACAGCAGATAGCTAGTTGCTAAACAAACAAGTCAGGCTAATCACCTGCTAGCAAACAAGGACTTGGCACGTACAAAACATATAACTTGTACAACGTTGTCAGCCAATCGTATTTCCTAAGCACCCACCATAACATTGTGTAAAGTTGTCTATGCATCCTAGAGCACGTTATATATCCGAGAACGTATCCATACACAACCAGGAAGAAACGGGAAATTGACTGGATTTCGAGGGAAGGAAGAACCATTCAAATAAATACAAACTTGAAATGCTGGGATGAAAGACGCACCAGAGGATTGAGGGTTTGGCGACATCTGATGGGGCATAATGGAACTGCGCGGCTTTGGAAAATGACACTTTAGTAGGCTAAATGGATGCTGCATCACAGTACAAAGTCAACAGAAACTATGAAACAACACAAATTAAAGTATGTGATTTATAACATTACCAAAAAGGTAAAAAACAAAAACAAAACTATTTACACATGCTTAGCAATATCTCAAACCAACTTCATGAGGTGCATCCTGGATTTTCAACAGTCCTGAAGGAATTTCCATGCATGCCGGACAATTGTTAGCCGTGTTTCCTTTACAAGTCCAACACATCCATTTTGAATCAGCGGTTCTCAGTCTTTTTGACTCAAAGGACCCCCAATGTCCAACATAACATTCAAAGGCCCCCAACCATATAGGAAGAAGGTAAGATATTTCCTGTATTTCTGTATTAATTATGACAAAGCTGCTTGTTTCAGACTTTTTTATGAATAGAATCTGGGAGCATTGATATATTACATTAACCACAATTTATTTTGTGAGTCTAGAAATTTCAGTATGTATTCGGTATGTTTTTCGATAATTGATAAAAACAATATTATACAAGTAAAAGAAACTTGATCTGCAGTTTACATCTTGATTTCATGAATTTAAATTAGAGTTCTATTATGTTAATAATCTATGTTAATAGAAAAGATAAGAAAATCACAAATAAAGGTCCTTAATAAATATCACTGTAATGCCACTTTAATCTTTAGTAAGAAACTTTTTAGGAATGATGCCTATTTTTCATCTCATGACCTTAAGTTCAAAGTAGTTAAAGGTGATGATGACTATCATGGCAAACAGTGCTGATGTGATCATTAGTTCACGAAATGCTCAATGAAACCACAAACTGGAATAAAGGGACACTGTGATACTGTGATGGATGTAAACACTTAGAGGTTTGAGGTCAATCATACATATCCCATTATACAGTAAATAAAAGTACTGAAAATTTCAGATATGAATCACATTTCACCCAAGCTTATTCTCTTGCTGTAACTCTATCATAATAAATATCAAGTTAAGATAGAAGCTCAGCCAAACCACTTACAATGGATTTAATACTGTACATATTGACATGAAACTACATCCCTGAAGTACATATGAATGCAGGAAGATTTATGAACTGAACTGAAATGTGTTTGAATGTACAGAAGCAGCACGCCGCCAGCAGACCGCCATCATTTTTATCAATCTGCTTTCAGTTCTAAAATAATTTCTGAAGTTTAGCACAAGAAATCAATGCCATTTCTTGAAGAATGTGTCATGGAAAACAAATCTTACCACAGTTCAAATAAAAAGCGGCTGAACTGATGGGGGAAACTGAATAAAATAGCCGACATTAGGACTCATATTCAGACAGCCACAAAAATTCACCAACATTTCCACCATTATTTGGGTTGCGCCTTTCAATAAAAATAATTATAATAGTTACTCTTTCAAGAGTCACTATTAGACTGCAATAATAGCTACCATTTCAATATATGTGTAAAAATAGTCTAACAGTCTTAAAAAAACCGAAAGATAAACAGACTTGACTTCCTTAGTTTTCATTGGAATGAAAATGGCAGACACTGGGGAACAAAAACACATTCTTCACTGCACTTGTTTAAAACAAAATATTGGAAAAATGACATTTAATTGACTTGAACATATGAGATTTTATTAGTTTTTCAAAAAATTGAAATGTACGCTTCCGTTCAATGATTTGGGAGTGGTGAGATTTTTTGTAATGTTTTTAAAATAAGTATCTTATGTTCACCATGCAAGGCTGCATATACTTGATCAAAAATACAGTACAAACAGTAATACTGTGAAATTTTATTACCATTTAAAATAACTGTTTTCTATATTAATACATTTTAAAATGTAATTTATTCCTGTGATGCAAAGAAAATAATTTCAGCATCAGTGCTCCAGTCTTCAGTGTCACATGATCCTTCAGAAATCATTCTAATATTCTAGTTTGAAGCAAACATTTCTTTTTATTATCAGTGTTGAAAACAGATTTTGTAGAAACCATGGTGCATTTTTCTCTATTTTACAGATGTTATAGCCACATATTATATTTGCAAATGATGATATAATGGTGATACAATCTATAAAGAAGGTGACATTTGATATATAAACTATTCAGGCTTGTAACATTTTGTTCCTTAAATGGACATCTAATCTCTGATCTTTTGTAAATGTATTAGCATGACTAGGCAGACCTCCACCTGTGATGTAACATCTTAGATGAATAGTAAAGATGGGAATGGGTTTGACACAGTTACCATCTGTTCTTCTATTCATCAGATTGTTGAGATCACTGAGGTTTTGGGACGATGGCTCTCATTTCACCTCTAATGACAAAACCTGGGATCAGGCTGATGGCTCCTGCTTACACTGTGAGATATATATCAAAAATATGAAAGACTAGCTGCAACTTTTTTTTAGCATGACTTTACAGACAAAACCATATAAAGCTAAGAAAAGCAAGTATAAAGATAACCGAATGCTTATATCTTATACATCAGAGAGAGTAATATATTATTGATTAGTCTGTTCAAAAAAATAAGAAATCCACAGTTTCCGGCTGACTTACAGGATTTACATTCACAAAGAAATATTAGTCAATATTTGAGAATCTTCTGGGCGGCTTTCAATTCCAAAACACTACATTTCATGCAGCCACCAGATGGCGATATGAAGCTGTGAAAACTCAAGTGTATGTGGTTGAGCTGTTATTTATTAGCTGTCTTGTCACAACTCAATCTCAAATGTTCTTCTGTGGCGTATCCATCATTTTTGTACATATTGAAATTAGTTTGAACAAGGGAATTCAAACCTCAAATTAGCATTAGTGGTAGTTTAACCAGCCATCTTTTGTGCCTTCAGATACTCTCTGACCCTATAACCCTAATATAAACTTTGACCTCTGAACTCATTCTGCTTGGTTAACCTGACATTACACCTGACCTAGCTTAGAATAAATACACTTTATGGTCAATTCAGTTATCTAGTTTTTCTCTACAATGTCCACTCAAAGTTCAAACTTATCACACAGTTTCCTTACAAAAGCAACCAAAATTCAAAACAAACAAACAAAGCCATATTCAGTCAGGGTTAATTTTCCCCATTTGTTTCCATACATATATATTCTGTAAGTGCGTCACATTACAGACAATGTTGTGTTCATATATCAAGCATGTAATTGGAAAGCAATAAGGGCAGTTTTTACTTCAACTGGCACCCTGATTGGCCCAATGGCTGTTTGGATTTCTCTTGATGCAGTTGTTTTCTTTAGACCTTCATGTGAACATGATTATGAAGAGATTATTCAGTGCAGAATAAAAAATATAACTCCTTCACACATAGTGTTCAAAAACTGTACTTCTGGATCAGTCTGATTCACAAATAATTCCGTCCAGATCTGTGAACTAAAATTTAAAAGAACAACCCAACAGAGTGATTCGTTCATGACTCTTAACTTCTGTCTATTTCTCTAACACAGTTGTCAAATGACTTTAGAAGATTTACACGGCAACATAAATATAAAACATGCATGGCATAGACCATTTTTATGAGGCTTATGGTGCTTTTTTTATTTTTGGACTTGACAACCCTGGTCCTTTTTCTTTTTTATAATATTGAAAAGAGTGACCAGAATATTAAGAATATTCTTTTGTGTTCCACAAGCAAGTTCATGTGGATTTGGAAAAACACAGTTCATTCATTTCTGAAGTGAGCTATCCTCTTAAGAAGGTAAAACAAAAGGCATGATTCAAGACAAGTTTTTACAATTGTGATCCCTGGTCTTTAATTAAATCTGTTTTGACTTGTTATTGCGAATGCGGTCTGAAACTCTCAGAGCAACTCTCCAAAACCCTACAACTCACTGCACATTTCAATATATATGCGCTAAGACCAGACAATATAACTCTGTGTGATGAAATTAGAAAAGGAAGTGCAGGAAAAACAGCACTGATGGTAGGAAAACAGTCATTGTTTTTCAGCCAGTATTTGCTGTGTGTGGGAAGATTGACAGGGTCTGGGATTCCAGATCCTGACAGGCTGGCCAAACTTTCTTCTCTCTGCAGGGAGGTAAGATGATACCTCGAGTGGCGTATGAGACTCGACTACAAATTTACAGCTCATCTGCCAACATGGAGCAGGGATGTATTCATCATGGTGCCCATGGACTGAAACCTGCCACTGCAGGTAACCTGTGCCAAGATTTACTTCATCTGAAAGAGACGAGATCAGCATATTGTTTTTATGCAGTCATATAAGTAATGTATGAAAACTGGTTTCTGCCTTAAAAATAAACTAAAGTTAATTGCGACTTTATATCTCTCACTGTGAAAATCTTCAATGAAAGCCATACAGGATTGGAACAACATGAGGCTCGTTCACACCACAAATGATAACTATAACTATAATGATAACTATATTAGCATTCAATGGACAAAAATGTTTTGTTTATTATAATGGCCTGTTTACATAAAGGATCACAATTATATCGATAACTAGAAAGTGTTAATAATTGGCCAAAATCTATGAGAATAGAGAAGTGCACACCACAGCAGGCCCTTTCACACCAAAGATAACTATAACGATAAAGATATAGTTCTAAAAATCATTCTAAATATAAAAGAATGTCAGAGTCCAAACCATGTATGACAATAACGGCACAGAAGTTATATCATTGGAATCAGTTTCAGAACTTTTTTTTTGACAACTGTTGAACGATAAAAACATTGACAGCCAATCAGAGTCCACATGACATTAAAGAGCCAGAGTATATAGCATCTTTATAAAAAAACAGAACATTATTGTGCATTGGTGTGGACGCTAACTTTGGTTGCGTCTGAAAGCTTAGGCAGCTGACTTGTTGACTCACTGCCCTCAGGCAATGACTTCTCAAGCAGTGTTTGCACACGAAGCATCTGCTGAAACTGAAACTGATTGACTTCTAAGGAAGCATAACGGTTTAATGATCTACTACAAGAAAATAGAGAGAGCTTTGGTGATAACTAACCAAATGTTTAATTACTACAATAGTGATTTCTCAATAGAAATGACATCAAAAGTGGAAAATATTTGTCGAAAACATACATTTACACACAAACTGCCCACCAAGAGCACCTTTCAGTCACCATCTTTATTTTTTATGTTGCCATTCTATGCTGCCTTCAAAAATCGATCAGATGAAGGTATCTCAGTAGACAGGAAGTGAAGCTAACATTGGATTCGGACATGCCTTGATGCTTTCCTACCTTGGAATGCATCCTTCCGAAGGCAGCATTTTAAGCTTTCGAATGCAGCCATAAAAGATTTATTTAATCATTTTTGGTGTGAATGGTGATTAACGATAACTGTCACATCTAGTTTTGGTTTTGCCAAATGCAAAAATGTAAAGAGCCAATTAGCATTCTTAGCTCATCTGATATCACACTCCTAAGGCCTTCGTCATGAGTCAAAGGGTGGACTGCGAAAAGTCAAATGGAAACAATTTTCTCTGAGTTTGTGGTAAATGTAATTTGTTGTGAAAAAGCACACTCGCTCGATCATATGAAAATGTGCGGCTGTTTGATGTCAGTGTCCTCTGAGGAACTTTGGCACAGTCAGGAAGTGTGAAAATCTACAGTACATTATCGATTCATTACATCAGGGAAACAGTACATAAAGCAGGACAGCCTGCGTAATACATGCATTTGGCAACTTCATTCAATATATTTATTTTAAAAGTCAAGTGTGTCCACTGGGAATCAAACCCATGAAGTCAGTGTTGCTATAGTGCCATGTTCTATCCGTTTAGCTTCAAGAACAATTATAAATCAGTCAAGTGTTATCAGCCACATGAAGAACCGTCAGGTAATATTATAAATAAGACTAATTTTCCTAATGCACCACTTTGTATAGTCTGTGTAGGTCGATCAAGAGTGTGAACGTCTTAAAACCTTTACCACATTTTTGTGGGAGTAATGATGACCGCACACCGATCCAGCTGTAGTCTGAGTGGTACCAGAATCACTCTGGGAGTACTTTCAGAATTTCAGACACAGTCAGACCAATAAATCCATAGCAGATTCATAAAGGGCCACCAAATTGTCAACAAGCCCTGAGGCCACACGCTAAGCAGTGAGATTCTACCCCAGCAGCAGTTCATCTGTTCTTCCTTTTTCATGGGGATCCAGGCACTGAGTCAGTCTTTGGCTCGCTGCTCATGACATCACTGTCATATTTCATACAGAAACCAAAGTGACAGAGCGAGAAGAAGCCTTAAAGTTCAGAACTTCCAATAGATGAGGTCCAGAGTCACAGCTTTGCAGTATTTTTTTGTTGGTTGTTCTCATCTGCCTAGCAGACGAAAAACACATCTGGGTAATGTAAACATTTCAAGCTGGATATTTAACACTTTTTATCACAATTATGAGAATACTTTGGAACTTAAAAGGGTTTTAAAATTCTGTTCATCATTTACTCATGTTGTTCCAAACCCGTATGACTTTCTTTTTTTCTGTGGAACACAAAAGAAGATATTTTGAAGGATGTTGGTAACCAAATAGTTTTGGTTACCACTGACTTCTGTTGTATGCACAAAAATATATAGGTAACACTTTACAATAAGGTTCATTAGTTAACTACATTAGTTAACATGAACTAATAATGAACTGCACTTCTACAGCATTTACAGCATATATCTTTGTTAATTTCAACATACATTATTAAAATCAAGAGTTGTATTTGTTAATGTTAGTTAATGCACTGTGAACTAACATGAACAGCTGGATTTTTATTAACTAACATTAACAAATAACAAATTCAGTAACAAATGTATTGGTCATGGTTAGTTCATGTTAGTTAATGTGTGTATATATATATATATATACAGTGCTCAGTGTACTTTCTACTTCTTTAGATAACTGCAGTGAACTTGCATGCCGATTTTCTTCAACCCTTCTCATCAGAAGACGCTCTTGTCGAGGTGTTAACTTCCATGGACAACCTGGACGTCTCTGTGAGATGGTTCCAGTTCCATATTTTTTTTAATTTTTGTACCACTTTTGTTACAGTATTCTGACTGATAAGTAAAGCTTTGCTGATCTTCTTGTAGCCTTCACCTTTCTGGTGTAAAGAAATTATTTCTTTCTCAGGTCTTGTGACATTTCTCTTCCATGTGGTGCCATTGCTGACAGCATGAAATGGGAAGGGGTTTTAGCACCCTTTTATAGTCAACTGTCTGCTGAACACCTGTGTAATGAATAATTACACTCACATGTGGTTGAATTCTTGTTGAATTAGACATTTGTAATCTAAAATTTAGCTTTGCTCGAGACTTTCAGTGGGGTGTACTCATTTTTGCATCACCCTAATTTGAGTAAAAATTTTGTTCTCTAAGTTATATTATTAACCTTACTTTCATGTTATAAGTTAAAAAGATGTTATATAAAACTTAGTCTTGTCAACATTTTGGATTTGTTTTTGTGTGAGATTCATTGAGTTTAAAATGTTACTTTTCAAAGGGGGTGTACTCATTTACACTGAGCACTGTATATATATATATATATACACATGCATATATACATACAAATATATACATATACAGCTCTGGAAAAAATGTATTAATTTTTCCAGAGCTGTATATACACACACACACACACACACACATATTTATATATATATTGCTTTGTGCAAATTATTCTGTTAAATTACATTACATTTAATTAATATTAGGTTGTTTTTTTTATGACACCATGCATAAATAATGTAGTAAAAGAGTTGAGTCCACTAAGAAAAAAAGAAAGAAAAAAAAAACTTTTGCCATCTATTGTGTATTTGTTTTGGCTATGTTTGTATTTCGTTTCCAACTTGAGTGCATGACTTTGGCTTTCTAGGTCCACTTGAAGGCAGAGAAGGTCAGAAAATTTTGCTCTCTGGAAGTGTTTAGATACCTTGAACATGAACCATTTCCATCAGTTTGGATTATTAAATACATCTACTTTTTTGTGCACAAAACTGTTCACATGTTCTCTGAGAGTTTCCACAGAATTCTGAAAGTCAAACAGGGACATGAACCATCAGTCATCAAAGATGAAGAGCTACTGCTGGTATTGTTTAAATTAGAGTTTCCCAATTCCGCTTGCTTTGATTATCCATGAAAGGAGAGAAGGATCTTGTCAAGTAATCACGTGCAGCCCCACACTGGAACATACTCAACAAATTACACTGAAAAACAGAAATCTGCTGTTATGCACAAACAGAAGCTTTGCCACCATCCATAGACTAATAGTGCATGTTTCCTTAGCTTTGAGTCCAAATATGCTCCAAGATATGTTAGAGGACCATACTTTTCTGATCACTGTTACAAATATACATCAAACCACTTCAAATTAGCTTTGACGGATGATTCTATTTAGCAGCACAATCAAGCCATTTTCCTTTACGTCTGTCATTGAGGTTAATGTGATCAAGGCAGATAGACAGACAGGCGCATGGGAAAATATTATAATGACAGAATGTTTGAGGCTACTTGTAAATGTTTGAGGCAATGTAAACACAGCAATGCACGTAATTCACACACTGGGACAAATATTGACTAAACACTAAACTCCCACACACGTTCATAGAGCCAAAGAGGAAGCTGTTGGCTCTTTCCATTCTGATTACACACAGACGTAAACTTGGACCCTAACATGCTTATTGACTCCGGCTGGAAAAGGTTTTGATTCTGAACTGGTGCCTGTGTACATGTATTTAATATATGCACATACATCATAAGAAGCATGATATGATATTGGAAGCTTGAACTTATTACAAGTACCTATTTTGTACAGTAAAGTGTATACTGATTGACCAGCACAGAAGCCAGACCTGTACAGCTGTGTGGTGGCAGCAGGGTCACGTTCATACAGAGTCTGCCAAGGTTTACATATTTTTTGAAGGATAAATAAGGAGGATAGGGTTAGAGTGTTTCATTACTTCATTGTAATACATTGTAAGGGGTTGGCATGGACTTTAGCATTTACATCTGCCATTCAAAGTTAAGGGCCTTTAATGACATGGAACAGCTATCAAGTGGACCTACTGTAAACACAACTTAGAACAAACGCAGCTTAGTCTGATACAGAGATGGGAACAATCACAGCCTGCTACGTGCTAATAGCCTGAACCTCAAAGGCATTTTTGTTTCCCAGAACAGTTCGGCATGGCTACAATCCCCTGTGGAGTTGCAAACATCTAATGTGGAAAGTGTAGAATGAGCTACTGAACCTCAGAATGCTGTGAAAAGAGGCAGAGCGTGTGTGGAAAGCCGGCCTCCCTCTGTGCACAGACACGATGTGTGTTATTTATGAATATAGCCTAGATATAATTATTGCGGCTCCAGGATATCACTCTCTGTAACTGTTGTAAAAATCCCCTCCCACCAAAAAAAGGTTTTGCCTTCAACACTTACCATGCAAAAGAATCAAATACATAAGAACAAATATTGCTCTTTGACAGAACTATCAAGTGAGAAAATGTAATGTTGCAAGAATAACAGATATACACTACTCTTCAAAAGTTTGGATGTCTAAAAAGCACATTTATAAAAGCTGCTTAAAGGGTTAGTTCACCCAAAAATGAAAATTACCCCATGATTTATTTACCCTCAAGCCTTCCTAAGTGTATATGACTTTCTTCTTTCAGAGTTATATTAAATAATATCCTGGCTCTTCCAAGCTTTATAAATGGCAGTAAATAGAGTGTGAGATTTTGAAGCCCAAAAAAAGTGCAACCATCCATCATTAAAGATATCCACAAGGATCCGGGCAGTTAATGAAGGCCTTCTGAAGCGAAGCGATGCATTTGTGTAAGAAAAATATCTATATTTAAAACTAAAATAACTAGCTTCTGACAGACTGCCGTACACATCGATTTACGTCGAAAGAGTGAACTCTGACCCGACGCATGACGTATTGACGAAAGCATCGCTTCGCTTCAGATGGCCTTTATTAACCTAAAGAGCTGTGTGGATATCTTTTATGATGGACGGATGCATTTGTTTGGGCTTCAAAATTTCATCCTCTATTTACTGCCATTTTAAAGCTCAGAAGATCCAGGACATTATTTAATATAACTCTGATTGTATTCATCTGAAAGAAGAAAATCATATACACCTAGGATGGCTTGAGGGTGAGTAAATCATGAGGTAATTTTCATTTTTGGGAGAACTATCCCTTTAAATGTCTTAACTGAACTAAGACCTAATCCTTGCTTATTCTAAGCCCTGTGAAACCAGGCCTATAAATGCTTTTTAATGTTGTCGTTGTTGAATAAAAGTATTAATTTCTTTAAAATAAATAAATAAATCATTAATACTTTGGTATGGGGAACACATATTCACACTATAAACTACGACTTTTGCCTCAAACTCTTAAAGGGTTAGTTCACCCAAAAATGAAAATTCAGTCATTTATTACTTACCCTCATGCCGTTCCACACCCGTAAGACCTTTGTTATTCTTCGGAACACAAATTAAGATATTTTAGTTGAAATCCGATGGCTCCGTGAGGCCTCCATAGGGAGCAATGACACTTCCTCTCTCAAGATCCATAAAGGTACTAAAAACATATTTAAGTTGGTTCATGTGAGTACAGTGGTTCAATATTAATATTATAAAGCGACGAGAATATTTTTGGAGCGCCAAATAAAACAAAATAACGACTTATTTAGTGATGGCCGATTTCAAAACACTGCTTCAGGAAGATTCGGAGCACAAATTAATCAGTGTATCGAATCATGATTCAGATTGCGTGTCAAACTGACAACGGCTGAAATCACGTACTTTGGCGCTCCGAACAGCAGATTCGATACACTGATTCATTTGTGCTCCGAATCTTCCTGAAGCAGTGTTTTGAAATCTGCCATCACTAAGTCGTTATTTTGGTTTTTTTGGCGCTCCAAAAATATTCTCGTCACTTTATAATATTAATATTGAACCACTGTACTCACATGAACCGATTTAAATATGTTTTTAGTACCTTTATGGATCTTGAGAGAGGAAATGTCATTGCTCCATATGGAGGCCTCACGGAGCCATCGGATTTCAACTAAAATATCTTAATTTGTGTTCCGAAGATTAACGAAGGTTTTACGGGTGTGGAACGGCATGAGGGTAAGTTATAATTTTTGGGTGAACTAACCCTTTCATTTACCGCTTATTAATAGTAAGGTAGTTGTTGTAGTGTTTAAGTTTAGGTATGGGGTAGGATTTAGGGATGTAGAATATGGTCATGCAGAATAAAGCATTAATATGTGCTTTATAAGTACCAATAAACAGCCAATATGCAAGCTAAAAAGCAACTAGTTAAAAGTGAGAATTGTTCCCCATACTAAAGTGTTACCAAAAAAATCTTGCTGACTTTAAACCTTTGAACAGTAGTTTATATTTTTGTCCTATAAAACCATTACTTTTAAGGGCAGTGTGCCTTATGAACTTGTATACAATTAGCAGCAAAGCCCAAACTTTGTTATTACACTGCGTTCCAAATGTGACCCGTCACGGAAACCAGTGACACAAGTCGGCAGCACAACTATCGAGCAAAATGAGAAAGAAGCGTTTTTTTTTCAAAATTGGTGATTTTCGTTTTTTTGCAGAATCTGTTTGTTGAGATCACGAAGAAGCCTCTCCGTGTTTGAGATAGCAGTTTTGGTATATTTAAAAGCGTACATTTTGAGGTTGAAATCGGCTTGTTTTTCGGAGATTCTAGCACGCAGTAGGGGCGTGTCATTGTCTGTGTGTATTTCCATACTGGATAAGCCGGCTTTTGTTTCTTTTCTTCCCTCCAAGGGAAGCGTGGCTACTTATTGTGCACATTGCAGCAAAACAGACTTAAAATACTCCGTCATTTTTTGTCAAAGAGACATAAGTAATATATCAATTGAAACTATAGAATGTCTTCTTTTATTTGTGTACACTCAGAGTAAAAACAAAATGTTGTGCTTTTTGTAAAATAAAGAAAACTAACATGATGCGTGATCTCTCGTCTCCCTCTGAACGAAGTCCAATCTGATAGTTCTCAGAAAATGAACTGTAACTTAGTGAATACTAATCACAAAAAAATACACTTATGTCTAAAGACACGTTGAAAGGTCAAGTTTTAAATCGTGGTAGTCAAATCGAAAACAAACATTCTGTGTTTATGTAATCTGTATGAAAAGAGAGCCATGTCAGAAGTCCGTGATTCAGCTCATTATCCGCTAATGCGGCCACGCCCACGGAACGAGCGCTATTCAGACGCAAATATATGTATACATCGTCTCATTCGTGTATTTATTGTCTTGAAAAGTGTAGATCTGTATGTTAAAGCCATGGTTAGCGACCTCTAGAAGACATGCCGTTAGTTCCTGGTTCCTGTTCTTCTTTAGATTAATTTGTGGACTAAAGGTGTACATAGCGCCCTCCGGCTGCAAGTATGAATTGAAAACACAGAATCCAGCACTCATAGTGATGACAATAAATATTGAATAAATATTACTCCTCTGTATAGAAAATGTACATAAACAAATGAGAATCCATCAATATTTCTCCAAATGTGCATGCTTTTAAGCTAAAAGCCTATATGAAATACCATAGAGGTAACATAATTGTTCAGACACTTTGCATCACAGAAATACATTAGGCTATATTTTAAAGTATATAATACCAATATTTGAAATTGTAATAATATTTCACAGTATTGCTGTTTTTTCTGTATGTTTGATATACACCATCACAGAGGGTTTTTTTTACAGCATACCTGACTGAAAGGCCTCATTATTATGCAAGTCATTTCAGGTCATTATTATGTGATTCTTTTGTCTTCTCAGGTGAGAAAATTTCATTTCATGATTATTGTCACAGACACGTCAGGCTCCACCATCCACCAATCACAACGCACTCAATCACCGGAATACTGATCACCGCCACCTGCACGTCATTAACGCACTCATCAGTCGGGGCAGTCGTGGCCTAATGGATAGAGAGTCGGACTTGTAACCCAAAGGTCATGGGTTCGAGTCTCAGGTCCGGCAGGGATTGTTGGTGAGGGGAGTGAATATCCAGCGCTCTCTCCACCCTCAATACCACGACTGAGGTGAGACCCTTGAGCAAGGCACCGTACCCCCAACTGCTCCCCGGGCGCCGCAGCAATGGCTGCCCACTGCTCCGGGTGTGTGTTCACGGTGTGTGTGTTCACTGCTGTGTGTGTGCACTTGGATGGGTTAAATGCAGAGCACAAATTCCGAGTATGGGTCACCATACTTGGCCACTTCACTTCTTCACTTCACTTCACTTCAGCTCCACTACAAAGAGCACTCACACACAGCACTCCATGTCCGGTCTCGTTCGCAGATACTTACGTGTATGCTTACCTCTAGGACTCCCCGCTCTCTACTTACCTGTCTCCAGTGTGTCCTGTTCTCCCCGTGTGTTCCTTCGTCTATGTGTGAGTGCTCCTTTGTCTCCAGCGATCTCCAGCTCCAGCAATTCCAAAGACTCATTCATCTGAAAACAGAAAGGACTGTAACTATCTCTACTCTTCATCATAATCATCATCATTACCATTCCTTCACTCCTGCACTGCTGTTTATGCTCGCTGGTTTTAATAAACAACACTTACCTGTGATCCTCTGTGTCCGACCCCTCTGTAACGTAACAGAAGACCGGACCAATACCGCAGAACCAGTATGAGCCAACCGGATCCCTTCCAAGCACTTGTGGATGCGCTACGCCGCACTCTCACCGTCAATCCTCCATCACCGTCACCGACAGTCACCTCTCCTTCACCGGCACCAGCAGTTACCACCGTCAACACGGTCATCTCTCCTTCACCACCTGCCTACGCCAGTCCCATGGCCAGGCCAGCGCCCTACTCAGGATCGGCGGAGGACTGCAGCGGATTTCTCCTGCAGTGTGAACTGGTCCTGGAGATGCAGCCGCACCTATACCCGACTGACACCTCCAAGATAGCATTACTCATCTCCCAACTGAGCGGCAAAGCATTGAAATGGGCAGACTCCATCTGGTCTCAACACGGTGCCGTCACTCAGTCATATTCTGCCTTTATTTCCCATTTCTGGGAGGTATTTGGGAAACCGATCTCTGATTCGTCTGCTGGTGAGAAACTCTATAATCTTAAACAAGGATCAATGTCTATTTATGATTATGCTTTGCAATTCAGAACGCTTGCTGCTGTCAGTGGATGGAACGAACAAGCTTTGATTACCACCTACCGCCAAGGATTGGAGCCTCGAGTGCGGCTGCATCTCGCTGCATACGAGGATTCCATCGGCTTAGAGAAATTCATCCAGCTTTCCATCCGCTGCGCCACTCGTATGCACGCGTGTCTTCAAGAACACCAGGGCCAGTCACTTTCCAACTCACTCCTCTGCCGGTCCGAACCCGTCAGCTCTCCAGAACCAGCCAACGAACCCATGGAAGTAGAAAATTCCCGTCTCACTCCGCCAAAGTCGGCTGACCCTGAACCTCTGTTTGTACTGTGGTGCGCCCGGGCATGTGATCTCTGCATGCCCCACACAACCTCCTCGTCCCATGGTGAGTGCCATTATTCCTTCTATTCGGAAAATGAAACCACTCACCACTATCGTCAACCTTACTGCTGCTGATATCTCACTTACAGTGGTTGCGCTCCTCGACTCAGGGTCAGCCGGCAACTTCATCTCCGGCGCCCTCTGCCGGCAACTCCAACTCAAGACCTCTCCGTCTCTGACTATCTACCAGATCAACTCCATAACTGGCAAACCTCTC
This sequence comes from Anabarilius grahami, assembly GCA_003731715.1. Classification (NCBI taxonomy): domain Eukaryota; kingdom Metazoa; phylum Chordata; class Actinopteri; order Cypriniformes; family Xenocyprididae; genus Anabarilius; species Anabarilius grahami. The sequence continues at coordinate 2,361,229 of RJVU01072567.1, read as the reverse complement.
AGCCGTAAGCAAGTCCGCCGTGTGGTGGGACCCATCAAGCTACGAGTTGGACTTCTACATCTGGAGGAGATACATCTGCTGGTTCTGGAGGATTCCACCGCTGACGTGGTTCTAGGGCATCCCTGGCTGGAGCAGCACAATCCCACCATCTCCTGGAAAACCGGCGAAATCCTGAAGTAGGGCGATACCTGTTTCTTACATTGCTTCTCTGAACTTCCCATTCCTCGAGCTTCTACCAACGAGCTTTCCATCTGTGCCACATCCATCGAGAGTCCTGTGGAGAAACGTTCCATCGACATTCCTAAGTGTTACGCCCCCTTCAGTGATGTTTTCTGCCCTCAGAGAGCCTCTAAGCTGCCTCCAAACCGGCCATGGGACTGTGCCATCGATCTGCTTCCAGGTGAACCAGTGCCTAAAGGAAAGATCTATCCATTATCGGAGGAGGAGGCCATGGAGGAATACATCAAAGAGGCCCTTGATCAAGGTTACATCCGCCCGTCTACTTCCCCTGCTGCTTCGAGTTTCTTCTTTGTGGCTAAAAAGGACAGAGGCTTGAGGCCCTGCATTGATTACCGCTCTCTCAATAAAATCACAGTCAAGTTTCGATATCCCCTTCCTCTCGTCCCTGCGGCCCTGGAACATCTCTGTGGTGCCACTGTGTTTACGAAGTTGGACCTCCGCAGCGTGTACAACCTCATCCGGATAAGCGAGGGGGACGAGTGGAAGACCACCTTCATCACACCTACCGGCCACTACGAAATATCTTGTTATGCCGTATGGCCTGGTCAACGCCCCCTCCGTATTCCAGGATTTCATACATGAGGTGCTCCGGGAGTTCCTCCACTGGTTTGTGTTGGTTTACATCGACGACGTTCTCATCACCTCCCGGAGCCTTGAAGAACATCGCCAACATGTTGCGGAGGTCCTCACACGTCTTCGTCAGTTCCATCTGTTCCTGAAAGCTGAGAAATGCTCCTTCCACCAGTCATCAGTACACTTCCTGGGCTATATCATCGACCACAGTGGTATCCGGATGGACGAGAGGAAGGTGGAATCCATCACCACCTGGCCAGAACCATCCACCATAAAAGAACTGCAACGCTTCCTTGGATTTGCCAACTTCTACCGTCGATTCATCAAAAACTACAGCTCTATCACTCATCCTCTCACCAGTCTGCTCCGTAACAAGCCCAAGTCTCTGTCCTGGACTCCAGCTGCCACCAACGCCTTCAACCTCCTCAAGGAAGCCTTCCCCATCGGCCGCTTCCTCCGTACCTTCTGTCATGACCACCAGGACTCTTGGAACCAGTACTTGGGCTGGGACGAGTACGCGCAGAACTCCCTACGGCAATCGACTACAGGACTCACCCCTTTCTAGTGCGTACTCGGTTACCAAACCCCACTGTTCCCCTGGAACGGGGAACCATTGGACGTACCAGCTGTGGATTACTGGTTCCGAGAGAGCGAGAGGGTCTGGGACTCAGCACACCATCAGTTGCAACGAGCCCTGCGCAGACTCAGGATGACGGCTGACCTTCGTCGCTCCAACACTCCAGTATACCAGCCCGGACAGAAGGTTTGGCTGTCGACACGGGACATCAGACTGCGTCTGCCCTGCTAAAAGCTGAGTCCCATGTTCATTGGCCCATTTCCCATCATCAAGCAGATCAACCAGGTCACCTACCAACTCCAACTTCCTCCTGGGTACCGCATTCACCCTACATTCCACGTTTCACTACTCAAACCTCACCAACCTTCTGTTTCTGTCTCCACAGGGCCTGATGTGACAGCCGCCGAACCCCCCCTTCCACTTATCCTGGAAGACGGCGCAGCATACAAGGTTCACGAGATTTTGGACTCCCGGTGCCGTGGTGGTCAGCTGGAGTACCTCATGGACTGGGAAGGCTATGGCCCTGAAGAGCGTTCCTGGGTTCCAAGAAACGACATCCTCGATCCAAACCTGCTTCAAACCTTCCACGACAGCCACCCTGACAGACCTGCCCCGCGTGGAAGAAGACGACCACCACGACGTCGGGGTCCTCGGCCCTCAGGAGCGGGCCGTGGAGGGGGGGGGGTACTGTCACAGACACGTTAGGCTCCACCATCCACCAATCACAACGCACTCAATCACCGGAATACTGATCACCGCCACCTGCACGTCATTAACGCACTCATCAGCACCACTACAAAGAGCACTCACACACAGCACTCCATGTCCGGTCTCGTTCGCAGATACTTATGTGAATGCTTACCTCTAGGACTCCCCGCTCTCTACTTACCTGTCTCCAGTGTGTCCTGTTCTCCCCGTGTGTTCCTTCTTCCATGTGTGAGTGCTCCTTTGTCTCCAGCGATCTCCAGCTCCAGCGATTCCAAAGACTCATTCATCTGAAAACAGAAAGGACTGTAACTATCTCTACTCTTCAACATAATCATCATCATTACCATTCCTTCACTCCTGCACTGCTGTTTATGCTCACTGGTTTTAATAAACAACACTTACCTGTGATCCTCTGTGTCCGACCCCTCTGTAACGTAACAATTATAGTGACCAAAATGATCACGGTTATCACAGAATCCTGTTCAAAAAGTCCTAATGCTACACAATGAAATCAATTCACCAAGTTTTATGTAGAAAACCAGCAAATAACAAATAAAATTAGCATCAATATGTACTTTTTCTTTACATAAACATTAAAATAATAACATAAAAAATGATGGCCAGATTTTAAAGGAGTGTCTTGCAACATGTTATCTCTAAATCATTTTCAGCCTCTAAATCATTTTTATAAAAGTCAAAAAAGATAAATTACTGACATTTACAATGCACATTATCCTTTATTATTAATAGTATGCGGTCCATGCAGCTTTACAGAGGGGAGCTTTACAGGGGGTATGGCTTATCTAAATGAGATGTAAATGAGCCCTATTGTCACTCCCAGCAGGTGAGAATAGGTGAGAAATGCACAGACTTTAGAGGCGTTTTTCTCTCTTTAGAGCTTTTTTGAGTGCCTACCTTCAAATGGCCACAACTTCTCCAAATATTATCAGATTTCCATGTGTTACACATCGTTGGAAAGCTTGGAGACTGCACTTTCAGAATATGTGAATAACTCAAAATGCCCCAGAACCGACTTTTGTCCCTACTTTCCGTGATTGGTCACAAATTATAATGCAAGTGACATATCAGTAAGATTTCAGTACAATTAACATTCAGATTTTATTTTTTCTAAGAAAATGTTTGTTTGTTTATTTATCCATGTCTTTTTAGATAACTGGTATCAATCTCAGACAAAATAATTTGCCAGGTCTATGGAAACCCTGCATTTCAGCCACTCCTAACCAAACCTCACAAAGAGAAACATTTACAGTGCATGTAGAAATACATTTTCAAACAGTTTTATTGCTTTGGTGTTTTTATGCAGCATGGGATAGTGCATAGTGCATTGTATTTCAGAAGGCACTATATCCTCCTTTTTATACCATAGCTGAAAATGGCCAGTTATGAACTCCACATATCTTAAGTCATTTAAATACCCTCCATCTCACTTCCCAATATTCCAGCCCAAATCATCACCCGCCAGCTCCCTGCTGACCTCACAGTCTTGTTGGAACGTGGTGGCCATTCATCAACCATCCAGAAATCCATCCATTTAGACCATACATTGTAGTACGGCATTAGTCAGTGAATAAAACTATTTAAAAATCAGTCTTCATGTATTTCTAAACCCACTGTAAATGTTTCTCTTTGTGAGGTTTGGTTTGGAGTGGCTAAAGTTCATCTTTATGCACAATTGCCAGCCTGCATGGAGAGCTTCTTGAGACTCCAGAGACACCTGCAGCATCAAATACCTGTTTTCTTCTCAACACTGGCTTTTTATAGTTGCCCTTTTAATGCAATTCAGTTTTTTGACAGGAACTTTCCTTAATAAGCCTTTATCAGACCGAGTTCTGCTGTGCTCTAAATCACTCACAAATCTTATGATAATTCGATGATCTCCATTCAGTTTCACACAATATTAGTTGTTTTCATGCCTTTTGCAAAACATTGCACCATTTCATGCTTTTCATCTTCAGAAAGATCTTCCTCTCCATATTGCATGAGAACTGTGACTTGCTTAATAATGTGGAACAACCTCTAGGTAGGGTTTCCATAGACCTGGCAAATTATTTGTCTGAGATTGATACCAGTTATCTAAAAAGACATGGATAAATAAACAAACAAATATTTTCTTAGAAAAAATAAAATCTGAATGTTTATTGTACTGAAATCTTACTGATGTCACTTGCATAATAATTTGGAACGCAGTGTAGAGTTAACTTAAACACCAACAAATCCTTGCCCTTTGAGCCTATATTGCTGCCCCTATCCATTAATATTGGGAATTATAAAAACATTCAAAGCATGAGTGGAACGGGGGGAATCCTCTTGGCAGCACAAGAAAGCTTCTGCCATCAATGTGTGGCCGAATAAAAAGTATGTTACACATGTCTGTAAAGAAAAAAATTAGCAAAGAGAACAATTTAGTGACATATCAGAAAGATGAAACAAAATGTATCTTTTTGTAAAATTGTGAAATATTTGGGAATAAGAATTACACCACAAATATACTTATTCAGGCTAACAAAAAATAGCATATATATTAAAATTCATATTGCTCCAGCCAAACTGGCCTTCCTGGGACTTTTACACACTTCAGACATTAAGGTGAAAAGATTATACACTGTCTGAAACAGTACCCAGTTCACCTCTCCGAAGGTCAGATTCCAAATTCCTCCTGAAGCAGAGCTCACCCCCTTCCTTGCAATGCAATATTTCAAGCAGAGAGCTCAGAAAGGGCTACACAACAACCCATAGAGTGTGTGCAAGGGCATAGATATTACATGACGTGCACAAATAAGGACCTTTTATACCCCATAACACTGGGATTTGTTGACTTTATATCTATGACCTGGATCACTGGATTAGACTTTAACTTACCCAGTTGTAACAAAGAGAAAAGTGGTTTTAATTACAATTGGTTGACGCCCGAGTATACATATCTGGTGCCTGATATTTGAGAATATTGGCAAAAATGAAATAGTTTAGTAAAATAAATAAATAAATATTAAAAAATAAAATACAAAATCTGTACCATTCACAACCTGGAATAAATGCATTAGCCATTTTTAATTATTATTTACAATATTACTAAAAGACACCATCATTATTTTCCCCTCATCTTTCAGATTTAAATGGCACAAAGCAACATCTAAGGAATAAAATATTCTATATTAGTAAATGTATGCATAATTTGTGCCGGAATTTAGTTGATTCTCTTCTCTTTGCACACATATTTGGCTTAAAATGTAATGAAATGCTTGCCTTTCTCTTTATCTTCAGGACTTGGACAAGAGATCTGTCACAAATGACACAGGCCACAGTAAAAAAATAAATAAATCTTTGTGTGATGAAACTGAAACTGGAGTCTCTCTAATAGTGAGGGTGTGATGAAGCATGTACACGGAGATGAAACAGAGAGGTCATCTTGGAGAATATAAACACCTCTACTCAAATGCTTGGCCAGAAAAAACACTCATCAAAAGAGATTCCAGAGACAGTAGGAAAGATCCACATGGCAAATGTTTAGATCTTATCATTCACCACACCAGAATTCTCACCAGTTAGAAAACTCCCCTGAGACGCCACTAATGTGTGTTGTTTGATAGAGTAAGGATCAAGGAGACTGTATTGAGGAGGAAACAGTCTTCTATAAACTCTCTCTTCCTGGAAGCTCAGTCTGGCTTAATGAGTTGGCTTTGGTAAAAAGGAAATACGTCGCTTGCAAATTTTGCTCTTTCAAGTGCTGCTTTGGAATACCATCAATCCACGCACTCATCCTCATCGTCTTCGTTCTCAACGTGCCACAGTTTTGGTTCCTGCGGGTATCTCAGAGGATCTCAGTTACTCCATTCTGCAAATTCTCATTTCAAAAACTGTCCCACCAGCTGTGGAGGCAACAAAATGTGAAGTAAACAAGATTGCATTTTTAATATATATTTTAATACATGATTAGGACATTGAACCAAATGTTCATTTTAATCATTATTGATTCAATGTCATCATGAAAGTGTACCATATTTTACTGCATTGCTTTTTTTTCTTTTTTGTTTGATCAGGCACTAAGCATTAGGATTTATTGAGCATTTTGCTTAGACTGGCCAGGTTTCCCTGCACAATACCTCTCTCTGTTGGCCACTGTGCTCAAAAAACAACCCTGAACTTAAGACATTTCATCCTTGTCCAGCAGATATGCAATGGGGCCCATCTTGTGTTGTTGTATATTTCTCTTTCATTTTCTTTCTGCACGACACAAGTCCACAGATACACAACTGACCTCTTCCACTAATAAATTAACATCTAAACATATCACCTTCACTGCCAGCCAGGGTGGGTCAATTGGACTCGATGAGTGAATCTGAGAACAGAGGGCCCCACGGTACTAAAACGTGGTGTCTGATTTTGCACTGTTAGGCGATGTTATTTTAGCCGGTGTTTGACTTTTGCGGCTGAGGCTAGACTTGTTAGTTTAGGTTCCTGCCCTTCTGCCAATGTTGTTAGCCACATTCAGAGCCACCCTCGACATATTAGATGTCTCTTTGCTTCTTCGCTTTTGAAAATAACATGGCAGAGTGTCCCCCACCTGAAGTGTTTTGCTCAGAGGAGCATCTGATTCCACTCTGAGGTGGAAACTTTTGAGCTTTGGCTTCAAATGAATCTTGCTCTTTTGATTGAGCAGCATGGAAATGTGTTTGACTTGCTAAATGAGGAGGTTCACTAGCGCATAAAGCAGCATGGTGATTTTGAAAGTGTGCATCTATTCAGCCCACAGTTATATAACAGAAAATTAGCTTGTGGTTTCATTCAGCCACAGCTTTGAAAGGGCACCACAGTGAATGAGGCTCAAAAGAGGATCATGTACTTAACGTCCGTCTATCTTTTGAAAAATATATATAAAATCAAGTACACATAAATGGCTTAAAAATATAAAAACCGTCCCTTGAAACCCTTCAGGGACCTGCAAAATAATAATAATAATAAAATATTATTTCAGTTGTGAGTGGATGTCTGCAGTTCAGCTAGAGTGTTCAGTACCACAAGAGTTTAGGCCTTGTGAACAATGTCATTAATCTGTGTGAGGAATGACAGCAAGTGATGTATGAACAAACACTCAGAGCATGACCTCTGTCAAAACAGGTTAGAGTGCTTCCTTTTTGGGAACTTGCACTAAGGTACAGAATTCTTTTTACTTATAAATGGCTCACAAGTTGTAAATCTTTGCAGTACTGAACACTCTGCAGTGCAAACAAGTGCTCTTAGCTCACATCGCTGTTCTCTGTGGTGTTAAGGCCTGATCACACCAAGAACTATAACTATAAAGATAACAGTATCTATATTAGCGTGCACACCAATACACCAGTGGCATGCTGTCCATATAAGTTGCAAATGCTCTGCATACCCAAGCCATTCGTGGACTAAAATTACTATTAAATCTCTTGTTTGAGGTGTACCATAAAGCCTACATGATTGGTAATGCTTATGTAACTGTCCGTAATTTATTTATTTGCCAAATGATGGTAATTTTCTTTAAATCTGCCAGTAACGGAGACTTCCGGGTGAGCTGATCTACAGCAGCTTTTGCGCATTCACGCTTTTGTTATGGAACGTCATCATTGTCCCGCGTTCTCATTGGTTTGCTGGCCTATGGCGGATTTCATGGCAGGATAAGCTGTGAGCAGATCACTTGCCCAAGAGGAAAATTGAGCTGCTGCCAGATCTCAATCATCGAAAATCACATTGTATTTTATTCTAAACTAACTAGACTTAACCAAATAGGGGGAAAAAAATCATAACTAAAACTACTCTCATAGTATTTCATTTTCTCCATAGGGATTTTTTTTTTTATGAAAACTTATAAATTGTTTAAGACAGTCCTACTGTAACTAGGCCTATCAGAGGATGTTAATCAATAGTCTTTGCGTTTGTTAAAGTCATCTGTTTGCATAATTTAAACTTTTTTTTTTTTTTTTTTTAAAGAATACTGATATTTTTATTTATATACTTATATTTATTATAATTACATTTTATTTTTTATTTATAATTGGCTATACTCTCAATAAAAGGTCCAACATATTAGAAATACTTTTCGTATTGCTATTTTTCATGAGCAAGCAAATGATGAAAACTAACACTGAGAACGTGAGCGTCTCACATATTACCTATAAACCCATTCAAACTGCATCGGCCACATTTTTTGCATGACGCACCACCCAGCATACCCGGTTAAAAAAGTCACCACTGCAATACACAATAACATTCTGTTTATTATAAGTGCATTCTGCAGTTACGTCATCTGCCGCTTTAAATGCATGAGCTCTTAAAGGCACAATATGTAAGATTTTTGGATTAAAATATCCCCCAAAAAAATTTATTTTGTAGAAACCATGGAAACACCAAAGACGCGTTAATACATTATGTGTTTTATTTGACAGGTAAGCCACTGTTTGGATGGATACATTCATCAACAGAAAATGAATCATGTTATATAGCTCAACATAGTAAGTCTTATTGTTTAAATCTCGTTTTCTTGATTTACAGCGAGTACCATGTTTTACCATGCCTAATATCGATCTAGCCTACTGCAGTGTGCAACAAGTGTCTCATAGCAGCCACCGAGCGAATGCACAGAGTAGCACTATCTAATATACAGTAATAAAACAGCGCTGTGTTACTTCACATATGCATGACCGGAAGAAGAGGAAGCGGCCGTCTGCGGCATAATAAAAGATCCACTGCTATCATTAGCAATCGCTCCAGCAGCCTCGTTCCACTACAACAGCTTTCAGCCATACCCTGCTTCATACTACAGTAATGTTAATAAATCTTTAATACATTAGCTCATCCATGAATATGATTTCTGCCCGAGACCCGGCGGATTCTTTTCCACCGGCTGTAGACATGAAGACAACACCTCCCATGATTCCGCGAAATCAAGGCGTCATCAAGCTATGCCTTTGTTTTGAATAAGTGACCTCTAGTGGTGAAATTGACATATTGTGCCTTTAAGTCAAGTGGATTCTAATAGGCTGTCAATGTTTATGTTTTCATCAGCTGGAAAAAAAATCACTCTAAAAAATTATTCAAACGATATTGTTCCTCTGTGTCTATCATTATAGTTATAGTTGTGTTGTGCGCTTCTCTATTCTCATACATTAAAATGATTAATAAACCTTTACAGTTATTTTTATCATTAAAGCCCACTCACACCAAGAATAACTATATTAGCATTCAAATCAACAAACATTGTTTATCATAATCTTGCACTGCAGTTATGATGCCTGTCATTTAAATGCTCAAGCTCTTTATAGTCGGGTGGATTCTGATTGGCTTTCATTGATTTTATCATTTATCAGCTGGGAAATTAATTCCAACTATCCTGTTCTTCTATGTCATTATCATTATTGTGGTGTGGACTTCCCATTTCTCACAGAATTAGTGTGATTAATAAACCTCTATAGTTTCTATTATATATCATTTTGATGCTTGACAGACCTAGTCCGTGAATAAATAAAAGCGCAGGAAACTGAACTGATCTATATGCTCACACACAAATGTCACTTATGTACTGAAAGCTAACACAGGAAACTGTTGGGATTGCATGAGAAGGAAACCAGTGCTTTCAAGTATATCCCATCAACACTACAAGAAGGTAAAGAATGTAGTTTAAGCAGCAAGAAGTAATAAAATGTAGGGGCAACAACAAGGCAATTCTTTGTACACACAGCGTACCTAACAGTGTCCTCTCCACATGATGTGGTATGGTCCCAAAAAGGTGTTAGTAAAGTGTTTGACATATGAAACCCTGCAAAACATAAAAACATCACCACCATGGTGGGGCTGAAGGCCGTTGAAAGGTCCCCGGTCCAATCAGTTCAACTGCGGCATTAACACCTCATTGAGGTGCCAGTGGAAGTTACTGACACCCAACAGGAGAAAACGCTGTGTGAAAGCACGCACTGCTCATAAACATCATCTCTAGTTATAAAAAAAAAAAAAAAAAGCTTACAGGCTCTATGCATTATTAAGATTCCCACAATGGAAATCATAACCATGGCAGGAAATAGTGATATACTGAAAAAGCCAATGGCAGCTGATTATGTAAGTGTTCTCTGCAGGAAAAGGTAAAAAAAAAACGTTCTGAACTGTGATGCTAATGAAAAGCAGTCTTGCATAATTATGGCACAATTTCTTAATCAGTTAGGCTTTTAACAATATGGTCCTAATGTCATGTTCCTACCACTAATAGATTGAGACCACACTGAAAAATCTGGGATTTAAAACTCTTAAATCTGGAAATCTCAGACCTGACACTGTGTATCGGCAAAGACTGTATAAATATCAAGACAGTTAATTTACTGTATATTCCTATGAATGGGAGAAACTGCCATGTGCAGTATGGCTGAATAAGTCCTGTCTTCTAAATAAAAAAGCCAATCACAGTTAATTATAAGATAAAGTTTAAAATAAGAAATAATGTCAGTAAGAAATATAAATTCACTACTGAGAGATATAAAGTCAGAATAATGAGAAGCAGTCACATTGTGAGATATAAAGTCACAATTGCGACATTAAGGCTTGGTTTCACAGACAGGGCTTAGAATAAGCCAGGATTAGGCCTTCGTTCAATTAGTACATTTAAGTAGCTTTTATAAATGTGCCTTAGAAAAAAAAACGTCACTGGTGTGCATGTTGAGACAAAACAATGGCACTCTCATATTTTAAGGTATGTCAGTGCAAGTTGCTTTCAGTTAAAACTGCTCAAGCATACATTTTAGTCTGGGACTATAGCCTTAAGCCTTGTCTGTAAAACCGGGGGTGAGTCACAATTACGAGAAAAAGTTGCAATTGCGAAATATAGTCACAAAGTGAGATATCAAGTCACAGATGGGAGATATTAAATAAATTTGCAATTGTGAGATATAAAGTCACGGTTACCTTTTTATTTATTTTATTTTTTATTCTGAGGCAAAAACGAGCCAAGTTTTTCCTCCTTTTGGTAACGTCAAGACTTTAGAATATTAATGCTTCGAGATCACCAAATTTATGTTTTAATAGAGGGATGAAGTTTTAATGGCCCATTATCCTGCTATTTTGACACAGACAGTGATTCTTCAGTGAGGCTTATAGATGCAGTTCTTTCAGTGTAAGATGAAGTCTTTGAAGCTGTTTCCTGGTGTGTGAGATGCTGAATTACTTAGGGATTAATGTAGCCGGGTATCCTCCCTGCTCCTTAAGATCTCCAAGCTATCAAGGAAAACCTCCAACAGTGAGGTCTATGGAAAGATCATATCATCATTTTGATCTTACAACATTTTTATTTCATTTTTAATTTTTATATAAATATTCATAATAACTCAAAGGGCTTGTAAACATTTGTTCAGTCTCATAAATCCATTTTATGTTGCATTTTGTAGTTCTGGTTTATGGTGTTTCTAAGTGCTGCTTTTCAGGACTGTGCTAAAGCTTCCAAGAGCCAATGTTTTCCATTAATACGATGTTTGGAAATCCCGCTTGGCATGTGGTCATCGCTTTCATCGGCCAGACGGGTCAGGGTGACTGGCACCTCCTTTGCTCTGGCACTGTCTGTAGGAGTATGAGATGGTTCAAAGCTGCATCCAGGCACAAAGGGGAGACTTGTTCCCCTCCACTCACTGACCTGAGACCAAATATGAAGCTCTCACAGCCTACAGGGGAGAGTGAAATCAAAGGCAGGATTCTGCCACCTTCGCAAAATCTTGCATCGGTGAACGTTTGGGTCAGACGTCACCGCTGAGAGAAACCCTGGCCAGCAGTAAAGCTGTGCTCTTGACAAATCCTCTTAAGAAATCTCTAGCCGTTGGAAGACAAACAAGAAACTCATTCTGTATGTTACACCTAAATGTTCCTGGGGAAAAAGACCTACAGGATGTGAATGAATAAACAAAAAAAATACATTTATGTAAAAGCCAAATCTGTAATGTGTACCATGATTTTGTTTTAAAAAATGTAAATGTTACTAACAATATACAACATAAGCCAATCTTAAGACACTTAAAAAGGACCCGAGAAGGCATGCAAGAAGATGGGGGACTGGAGACAAAATCTTTACATTTATACACCACAAGCCTCATGCATTCACCCATCCATCCATCTCTCCCAGCGCACACATTAATCCAGCACATTAGACTGTCAGCTTGAATACATTGACTACTGCATGTGTCAACAGAGATCTGCTTGTCTTGCCCACGGAGCAGCTGAGGTATACATGACCTGACACTCGCACAGAGACTCGTCTGAATGCCTGGAGAAAAGGGAAGAGAGGGAATCAACAAACTTACATGAGGTCTATGGCGAGGTCACAGATTAAAGAGGCACCCACTGGTCTCAAACGGGAGTAAAACTGTAAGTATGTGTGATATGAGGGTCCAAGCTGTTTCAACAGAACAAGATCAGGTGTTGAAATTAATTCGTATGGGACCGTCCGCCTTTGCTGGAATGCAGCGTTTGCATGTTTAACTTAAGCCTGGGATTTCACGTACTTTAGATGTTTCTTCAAATTACAAAACATCTTTGCAAATAATTATTTGAGAAAGAATCTCTTTGTAACAATTCAAAGGCTGAGAAAGTGAAAACAAAGCTGAAATGCACACAATGTCATACACACCATCCAAGGATTTGGAAGAGCTGAAAAAACCTGGCAAGTCCTCAAAAAGGCATATCTGACTGATACTGTTTTTTTACACGTTAGGTTTTGATCTGTATGATGTAAACTCTTCAGGCTTTTGTTGGTTGGTGCAGTGCTACAATCTGGAAAGATTTTAATTGTACACACAAATCCTTTCCTGGCATAACATTCTGGCAGTACAACCAATCGAAACAGTCATACCTACCAAAGAAGGTATCGTTTACGGTCAACTGAGGGGCTTTCCTTGGCCATGTAGGATTATATGAGATATCAGAGAGTCCCTGAACAGTGTGTACCTGTACACAAATTTCAATCTCAGGGTCATTATCATTGTCACTGGGAAACATTTCTGGAATGTTTTCTCCCCTCTGGCCCATGAGGCCAGATTACTGCAGCCCTAAAGTGATGTTCTACATTCCCCCAATAGATCCTGTGAGCTTTTGAAGAAAAACTTCAAAAACTGGAGAAACATTCCTCACTTGTTATTGACTACAATTAGATGAGAAGACTTCTCCTGTCTATTGGTCCTTAGCACGCATCTGGAGGAGAAACAGAGACGCTTGCTGTCTCTCAGTATTGTCGGACCAGTGCTATGGAAACAAACCGGCTGCAGCGCTGCTGTCACTTAAGAATGAACAAATATTAAGGATTGAGACCCAAATCCATGTTACTATCTAAAAATAAAACTCTTTGACCAATTTCCCACGCTAATCACTAGAATAATCTTAACCACAGCCCTCTGTCTGCAATCCTTTAACTCTGTCTGGATTCAACGATAAATGTTCTGTTTTTGTGTGTTTGGCATTAAAGGAATATTTCAACCAAAAATGAGAGTTCTGCCATGCCGTTAAGACTGTATGTTGTCATTTTTTTCAGTGTAACAGAAAAGAACAACATATTGAACAATGTTAATTTATATTATAGAACAACACTAAATAAATAAAAATCATATGGCAAGTCTGTACGCGCTTGATACACTAAAAAGAATCGACTCAAGAGTCATTAATATGGGACTACAGTTCCGCTCTTTGTGTTTGATTCACTAAAAAGAACCGATTCATACTGAACTTTGTTCTGTAATCTGACTACAATTCACCCTTCGCCAGGAGTTTGATTGACAGGTGATCTGACCAATCATAATGCCGAATCCACCGTTTTGTCCGACAAACAAATCAGACTGAAGAGTTAGTAGATTAACGTCGGTGGACTTGAACTTGAAAAATGGTGTACTGACATCTTTCCATGGTTGAAACCAGATACCTTCTGATTCTGGTGTTCATTCATGTTTATTTTGTGCAATAACTAGGAAGAGATGATCGGTTTACATGTCGCTTGAACTGAGACACTACAGCGACACATTAAAGAGGCACAAAATGGTATTTATTGTTTGAATTTCTTAAAAAAAAAAGACAAAATTTGAAAGCTAAGACTTTTTTCATACCAAAAGTAACATCCTCTGTCTTGTCTGTCGTCACGTTGTCAGCGTCCTCTTCGTGCCGCGATGTATTTTTCACTGCGTGAGAACATGATATGTGGCGTGAGAGCGCTATGGCTTGTCAGACGTAGCAACAGTAACTAAGGGGGGTAGGTCAATTGGCCACACTGTATGTTTTTGAATCACACAAAAAAAAAAAAGTAGCCAATGCATTTATATCGCCATGAATGATTTACTACAAAATAACCAAATCATAAGAGCCATTCGCTCAGGAATTGGACTACAATGGCTGTGCTGTATGTGTTTAAGTCATTAAAAACAACCAAATCCTAAAAGTCATTCTCTCAGGAACTGGACTACACTGGTCACACTTCATGATTTTGATTTACAAAAAATTTGTTCATAGGAGTCATTTGTTTGGGAATCAGATTACAGTGTTTACACTATGTTTTTGATTAATTAAAAAGAACTGGCTCATTAGAGTCATTCATTCAGGAATCAGACTACACTGGGTGCATTGTATTTTTTGATTCACTAAAAAGAACCAATTTATTAGAGTCATTTGTTCAAGAATCAGATTACACTGGTTCTGTTGTATGTGTTTGATTCTCTAATAACAGCCACCTCATAAGAGTCATTCCCTCGGAAATTGGACCACACTGGCCACACTGTATGCTTTTTATTCACTAAAAAAGGACCGGCTCATACTTTTTTATTCAGACATCACTGGTTGTTCTAAACATCATTCAGGTCTGGTATTTAAAAAAAAAAAGAAACTGCTTCCGAAATGGCAGACTTTAACTTTTTTTCTTGGCTTGATACTTAGGGTGCCTTTAGGAAGAGATAACATGACTTTTTAGAGCTCTGTTTTTCCACAGGCCAAGAGTCTTTTGATAGATGTGTTTGCATAACTGGTCTGTCTGTGGTGTTAGAGGGTCTGAAAAATCAGGCCAGCCAAGGAAAGTAACACAGCTGCAACTGCTGGCCCCCTTGCTTTACATTAGACCTTAGGCTATCACAAAGATACCTTTATGCAGAGAGCCACTGAGTTCAAGGGAAGGAGGGAGAGCACACACACACTGTGAACACAACAAGTCAGAGCACAAGGAAGAGAGGTAAGTATGTTCAAATGGAAACGTGAAGGTGCAAAAGGTTACATTGCAATGCTATTTAGGTACTGCACATTTGCAGAGAACTATTTGGGAAAAATATACACATTTCAGTTTAAAATAGAAAAGACACTCAAAGTGCAGGAGCAGGAGTCGTCCTGACATCTCAAACAGGACTCAGGAGGAGTTAAAAAAAAAGAGACTCTCTGCGTAGACAGTGACAAAAAAACATTTGTTTGTAATGGATCAAGAACGCACTGGGAAACAACATCAAATGGACTAAAATCCATCTCATAATCACTGAAGTAGCCACAAGGGTCATGTAAACATTTTCAATCAGTCTCAGACAGAGAAAAACAGTTTTATGGACGGAGTATTCTTTCCTGGAATAAGTGTGTTTTTATTCGCTGAAATATTAATGCACAAGCAAGAAGAATGCCATGCTAATTCCTCTATTTTGAAAAGAACAACCTCAATCAATTTTATTGCATTTTTGAATTTCTTTCTAGACTTTAAACATAATGAGAATGAACAGATGTGGCCCTAGCTTCTTCTAGAGGTTTAGGCGGTTGATACTGATATCATCCAACAATCTAGTGGCCCCTGGCGCAATATCAGCAGTCTGCCACCGTGGAGATCTAAAGTCTTTAGTAAGAACAATGAAGCAGAGATCTCTTCAGGTCCAATCTCAGATTTCATTTCATTGTGATTTCAGTCATGTACCAGTCATTTCACTGTCCCACCTGCTGAAGTACCAGAGTTATGTAATGCTCACAGCAGCTCTGAGGGCTTTAGAATAGCGTTAATTCTCAGTGCCTTTCAGTGACATTAAATACTTTTAGCGAAGATAAAGCTGTCTGTCAGCGATGGGCTTTGGGGTTTTCCTGTAAAATGGTCTTAAGAGTAAAACGCTCAAGTTTAGATGACAGCTATAAATCATGAAGTGTACATTTGGTCTGAACTATTTATAAACCAAACTAAGTTGGCCTCTTAAAAGATTGTGTATATGTATACCTTTTTCTCAGTTCTAGTTTTTAGGAGAATTCCAGTTCTGTGTATTGTTCTTGGCAAAACGTGCTACCAATTTTATATTCTTTGGATTGTAGAGGTGAACACATTTGCACTCATTTTTAGTTTCCAATGGAAAATTAAATTAAACCCCTCAGTAAAAACTCTGAGAGTCAAATTTGGAACAAATAAACTCCTCATACCCTCATTGAATTCAGTCTATAAAAATTCTCTGACACCCTAGACGTCACCTAGCATAACTATCCAAAACAGTTACCGCCTAGCAATCACCCAGAACAGTCTAGCAATCGCATATCAACCGGTTAGTAACCATCCAGAACACCCTAGCAACTGCCTAGCATCCACACAAATCTATTTGTCTGAGAGACTACATGACCTTAAAACTTTACACTTTTAAAACAACTTCAAACTTTCTATCCAGGCTTTCTCAAATCAACATCAAAGTGTGTCAAACTTTTCAGTCTAGTTTTATATTGTTTTATATTTAGTTTTATATAGTGAATCAATAGTCCACATAAGGGTTTTAATCAACCTTAAAGGGTTAGTTCACCCAAAAAGGAAATTTCGGCCATTAAGTACTCACCATGTCGTTCCAAACCCATAAGACCTTTGTTCATCTTTGGAACACAAATTAAGAACCACTGATTCTAAACAAAAGATTCGTAAAGATTCGTAAAGCTTCGAAGCTTCATGAAGCAGTGTTTTGAAATTGGCCATCACTAGATATTGTTGAATAAAGTCGCTTTTTTTTTTTTGAAAGTGTTAATTGTCTTGATGGCAATGGAGGCCTCGCTGCATGAGCCATCGGATTTTACCAAAAATATCTTAATTTGTGTTCCGAAGATGAACGAAGGTCTTATGGGTGTGGAATGACATGAGGGTGAGTAATTAATGACAGAATTTTTGGGCGAACTAACCCTTTAAAATTCATGATAGAGCTAGTGCCTCCTCCTCCTTTGACTCTGACTTTATACTACACTGCCCAACAAGACAATTTAAACTCTAATTCCTCACACAAACCAAAAGGCCAAAAGAATAAAAACCTTGTCACCACAAACCAGTGTGACCCTGACGCCAGGTTCACACATACTCTGTTTGCAGTGCATATGTGGAGCATTTTTTTTTCCAAGCCCATGTTAACAGCATTCACAGTGCACACGATGCGGTTGTTTTCGTCTATTTTTTCTGTGCTGCACGCGCTGAATTAAAGTGACAGCGCATCGTTTGCAAAAAAATTATACAATGACTGACACAAAAATGCAGTATTTTCACCATAAATGCATATAATTAATCTCTACTGCGTTTCACAGTCAACATATGGCTTTTTGGCCAGGGTAGAGTCAAGTCAAGTCAAGTCACCTTTATTTATATAGCGCTTTTTACAATGCAGATTGTGTCAAAGCAGCTTTACATTGATAACTGGTATATAATTTTGGCTGCACAGCAGCTCTTAAAGAATAGTTTCAATGCAGGCAGATCAAAGCACTGTTGATTATCAAATGTCAAGTCAAATGTCAAGTGTCCCCAACTAAGGAGCAAGAGCAAGGAAAACTGCACCCTAGATCACATTTATATAAACAAGGCAACATAATGGATGGCACTCGTCTCTTAGTAAAGGAGGAAAAACAAGTACTATATGACCTGAAGGATTTCTTTTATAAAGATGTAAATTCGAAAGAAAAGGCTCAAGAGTTGGCTGTTTTTGTCAACTGTAAGTTTTAATTTAAAATGTTTATGATTTTAACATAAGAAAAAGTATATGTTTAAATGTTTTGCCACTTGCTTGAGCAACTTAATATATAAATCTATGGCCTACAGAAGTAATGAATTGAATACGCGTTGTTTAAATTTAGTGCGTTTAAATGTGAATACGTCTGTGAAAGATTGTATAACTACTGTGTTGTGAATCACAATGCTGAAAACCACTTTCAGTAACAGGTTTTGGATTTGAAAAATAAAGAATAAAAGGTTGTGTTTGTGGTATACAGCTGCGGATCAGTTGTATCATACTGTATACATACTGCAAACGGAGTATGTGTGAACCTGGTGTAAGATGAAGTTTCCAGTGTTTACTGTACTGATGCAAGCCACACCAACATAAGTCATCCAACATAGTTGCAGAGACTGCTGTGTGGAAATGCTGCCCAACTTCAACCATACAAAGGTCTCATTCTGTAGTAAAGTGAAGGTTCAGGAATGCCCTAGGAAGGTGTTAGACAGCGGACATGTAAATATTTCCACATCGCTTCAGTTAAACTTCCTGGGGGCAGTTTTCCTTCGCTCTCAGCACTACATTTGAAGGAAATGAATCCTGGCACAAACTATGGAAGTGAATTTTCTGTGGAAAGGGCTAGGGGATGCTGGGTTTACTTAAGTTTATAAGACAAGAAACATTTTAGAGAGGCAGACAGAAATAGATAAATGTAGTGAGATGTGTAGAAGTTCAGATGGATGACTCTGAGGATGAGTCCCAGGCTTTAGGCAAGTGGTCAGTGTAGGGAAGCCACTGTGGACAGACAGTGAAGAATTACTGTACATCAGAGAAGGAGGAGAGCCTCCATGTATGAAAGGTGCTTCATAAATTTTGTAAACCTAGAAGTCCTCATCGCTTATTTTTTCATCAGCAGACTTTAATGATGAAAAGGTAGGGAGAACTTTGTGGGGAAGCTGGGGGAAATATCCTCACAGACACTTCTTTATGCGTTTCACGCACCGATACGCACCTGCAGAGACACATGGTGTGTCAGTGGAAATGCACTGAGAACTGCAGATAAACATGCAGCCACAGAGTGCCTGTGTTTGGCCGATCATTGCACATAGGAAACTGTTTGTTGAGCCAATCGCTCCTCGTGGATTGAAAACACAAGGGCAGCTCATGAGGAAAATTAGCAGGAAAGTAAAAAAAGTGCATATGTTTCCTATAAAAGCATGAAGAAATGTGACCAAAAAAGAAAAAAACAAACAAACAAACAAAAAACAGACTGCGTTGGCTTTGGAGTTTTTTGTTGTTGTTGTCATTGTTGTTTTACAGATATTCACATTTAACGGTTCTTCAAAATCTGGTCTACTGATAAATGCCATTCAGAGGTAAAGTAACTTATTTGATATATTGTTTAAATAAAAGCCATTCATTCATTAATTTGGGCTATTCATTAAAAAACAAAGACAAAAATACATTTGCAAGCATTTAGATCATTAAACAACTTTGCATTATGATGATGATGATGATTAACAATAATAATAATAATCATCATTTTTAGACGGTCACAAATGTATGCATAAATTATAATATGTGTAATAGCAATAGCAATACTGTCCAAACTCTATTCAAAACTGCTTTTTCATTCATGGTTGCACAAAATTTCAGCACTATGCGGAAGATTCACAATATACCGAAGTCTTATAGGGCCAAGAGTGAAATATATTCTTAAAAGCCAAACAATACATAATGCCAGCTATGAAACAAATTTTATAACACAAAAGACTATTTAAGCTAGCAAACTATTCAAATATATTCATTTGAAATGCCTTTAATTCTGAAACATTCAGCTTTCTCTATGCTACAACTATTGCTGTGACCTGATGCTAGCAATTAGATAAAGTAAACAACTGTTTAAGAACATCATTTAGCATTTTAAAATATTTGACACCTTTAATTTTGTAGTCAATGTCTCAAATGTAGAGAATTCATTTATTGTGTATTCATGTGTGGTAACCCTTCAAATGGGCCTGGCAGCATGGCCGTTCATCTACTGAATATTGATGAGGACCTTGGCAGCACCAGCACTAGGGCAATGTTCGAGCTCTTGGACTAAAACACATGGACTGTAATATTCTGGAATTATATAAGTTACCATTTCCGTCTTGACGTTGCCAGGTGGTTAAGGGAGGTCCGGATGATGATTTGGGGGCCTCACATTAGGCTTGTGTAACCATGTTTAAATACATATCTAAAAAGATGTAAATATCAAGTTCGAGTGGGTTGTAGATTGATCAGATCCACTCTGATGGCAAACCAGATGTTTTGACACAAAATTTCTTTCTAAATCACAAAACAATCTTGTGATTCATGATCACGATAGACCTAAGAACCTGTTCTTTACATAAAATGAATGGATGATACCTCCCAAATCAGATGCAACTTTTACTTTTCCCTGAACCTCAATGGAGCTTTTCCAACAACATCATCACCACTCTTCATTTTTAAGGGAAGGCCATAATGAACAATAATGAGTGGAGTCATAGAAACTCTCAAAAGAGGGAAAACACTCTTTGAGACACGTGTAGAGAAATCAGCCCCACGTGAGGAAAAACAGAGCCACAATACTTTCAGACTGTGTTACAGCACTATATTATATACTTTTCATAAACACAAGCTTATGAAAAGTGAGGCTTATGGGTAGACTATAACACACAAGGAAAACACTTTTAGCATTAACATACAGTACTGAATCATGGTCACCTTTCACCTTATGATTCAGGGGAATCATAAGGCCAATCCTGACTGAAGAGAGGAGGAGCTGGGGATGGAGGAGACTTATTAGCTCCTGAGAAATGCAATAGCTGCTGATAATACTGAGGAGCTTATATATGGATGCTGTGGTAGGCGTTGTATTCCTATAGGTAGACGTAAGTCACCTGGGAGTCAGCTGATGCGAGCTTGACTGACGTGACCTGCCAGAACTGACACTAATGCTGGATGTCTGGTCTGTCAACTAAAATCACAATTTGTGGTCAGAAGAGATGAGCACTGGAGTGGAGGCACGTGCAGACTGCCCGCTGACAGCATTAATTCAGCAGAAACAAAGTAAACATCTGTAATGTGACTAACATGCATAGCCTCAAACCTGCTCTCTGTGGTGCTCCATAAAAAACATTTCTTAGCAGATGTCAAAAATAAAGATGTTTTCCAACTTTACTGAAAAAAATAAACAAGTCCACTATCACTGCCATATAAGACAATAGAAATACGCTAATGTTCAAAAGTTTGGGGTCAGTACTTTTTTTGTGTTTTTGAAAGAAGTTTCTTATGCTCACTAAGGCTGAATTTATTTGTTCGAAAATTTAGTAAAATAATTTTCTTGTGAAATATTGTTACAATTCAAAATAGCTATTTTCTATTTTAATATATTTCAATTTCATTACTCTTGCCTTCAGTGTCACATGATCCTTCAGAAATCATTCTGATATGCTGATTTGGTGCTTTCGTATTATCAATGTTGAAAACAGTTGCGCTGCTTAATATTTTTGTGGAAAATCTGATAATGTTGTTATTTTCAGGATTCTTTGATGAATAAAAAATTCAAAAGAACAAGTTTTATACTGTCACATTTGATCAATTCAATGCATCCTTGCTGAATAAAAGTATTACTTTCTTAAATAAAAATGTACTTCTATTGCACTAGCACAAAATGCTCTTTGAATCATTCTCAAATCATGAGAACATGATCATCAGGTTTTACACAAACTTGTGATGTTCTTGCAGCTCGAGTCCTGCTGTCATTCAAGCAAAAGAGGGAGTCTAAAAATATTGCATTATGATAGTCACAGAATTCAACTTTTTACTCAAACTATCAAACTGATAAAACAATTTGCAATGGGAAAATGTTAAACTACTAGTTGGCCCATATTTTTAAACCTCTAAAGGGAAGAGGTAAATAGGTAAAAGTGAAGACCACTTCACTCAGAAAATCTCAGCTGGATTTCTTTAAATACTATTAATGTGCTCATAAACTGACTATTGCCTCACATTCAGAGCTTTTCGGTTCACGTTGACCACAAACATGTGGCTGACACAGTGAGTCTAGCTATGTGAACACAATGTGATTCCAAGCCCTGTGCACAACACAAACTCATATCGGCAGTCCTCTGGTTCTACATCAGAAAGACGGTTTTTGATTATAAAATGTTTTGTGGATCATTTTAGAAATGACAAAGACTGAAGGAATTAGGCTTGTACTCCTTTTAAATCAGATGTTTATGAGAAAATCTTTTGATTCCAGTGCTATCGTTCTGCTTGAGACACCAAAGACGGCTCATGATGAAACGGGGTGTAAATATGAAAAACTAATGGCAAATAGGCAAGAACAACATGTGATTTTTGCTTGGAGAAGACCAGGAAGATTTTATTCAGCATGTGGAATCAATTCACTCAATCATCGCTTCACTAGTGACTGTAATTACAGCCTCAGGGAAAAATGGATAAGCTTTATCATATGTAGAACATTGTCTTCTTGAGGAAAATTGGACAAATAACAACTCTGAGGAGCATGTAACTGTCATAATTTTACAGAATATGCTGTATATAGGAGAAACAATCTACATAAAGTACTTGATCTGCTGATCTCTGAATCCTTCCTCTGAACATTACAGCTATAGTTTAGAAAGCACAAACACCTAAATAGAAGCAAAAGTTAACCAACATTAATTACTCAGTTTTAAACTTTAAAATTCACAAATCAGATTTCTCTAAAATGAATAAGAAATTATAAAATTATTCAA
>RJVU01072567.1:2280337-2338333 GCA_003731715.1 Anabarilius grahami | reverse complement strand
AAAAAAAAAAACTTACACAGAAAGCTCATCTCAGCGCAACACACAGTGGCGTGTCTAAATCTGAATCAGTTTCTGAACAAAACTGAGTGAATAATTTAGTGATTCATAAAAACTTGTTTTGTTCCTGAATGAATCAGTAAGGAGCCCCGGACATGACATGCAGGAAAAAAATTGTAGGCTAAATTGTGCGCACGACTTACTAATTTGTTCCCTCGATTTACTAAATCGTGCGCATGATTTAATTTTTTTCTTGCATGTCATGTGCGGGGCTCTGTAAATCAGTGTGTTTGAACAAAGATAAATAAAAGATTTAATTCACTCATAAAATGTCTCGTCGCCACCTACTGGTGCAACTGAAAAATCGTCACCACTATTATTTTGACAAAGTCAGTCTGGAACACACAAATACAAACAATCGGAGTGATACTAAGTTTGGGATATCACATAAATTTAAAAAAAAAAAAACGCTGGATGGAAATGTCAAGATGCGAATAAATTGGAAACATAGCTAGTGAAAAGTCTCTTTTATAAAGAGTGAGAAAGTATAACAGCTTTGATTCCACTTGATCTTTTTGGTAATCTTGTAGAGAAAGAAAAATATCCTTCAAGGTCTTTCACTAACCTGACCAGCTTCACAGTGAACACAGCCTGACCCCATATACTGAGGAAGGGTGTGTCAATGGAAGGATATACTGCAGCAGAAGCTGGAATATAATGTGGCCCTTTCTGTGCCACATACCAGCGGCTTTCATTTTTGCTAAAGAAATGAGGCAACACAGAACTTCCTATGTCACGCTTGGCTGAAAGTACTGATGTCATTCCCCTACCGCAAAAAATACTGCCATTGGTTTTCTCATAGAAAGTTAGCTTCTGTCACATTTAATGTAATTAACATTTTCAAGCATATTAATATACAGGCTGAAAATGCAATACCACGCTCAGGCTTATGACTTCAAGGTCTGGTGGGATATTTAATGTTACCATAACTACACAGTTTTATGAATTAAGAAATCTAGTATCTCCCATCATAACTAAACTATGAGGGTTTTGGGTCTGAAAAAGGCCTTTTGGTTTGGGTGAAGTCAGTGAATAGTCAAACAAGAATAATGACCGTCTCTAAAGCTGTGGCGATAATAATATCACTTAGAATTTTTATTTATTCCCTGCAGATTATTAAATCTGTCATTTAGAGGGTCTGGTACCATACGTGTATGCCGGCTTGTCACAAAATGAAAGAATATCTATAACTCTACATATAATTTCTCAGGCAGGTCTGCATGAGACCATTTAATATGGTTTTCAGTCAGATTAGGTCATTAAAAGACTTATCCTACAATATTTCTAAAATCGTAACTCATGACCCTATTTCCATTTAAAGAGAATCAGCTGAGTGTATTTCATCATGGCTGTGCAATAAATTCTCTGTGAAAATCAATTTCTTTGGCTGGTTTACTCTATTAAATAAAGTTCAGCAACAAACATGATTTGTATGCAGTTCTTTCTGTCACTGCAACTCTGTATGATTTCTAGTTCAAATGATTCATGAGATAGTGGTCTAGCAGTACATGAGCTCTGACACATGAAGCCCTGATGCTCATGCAGGTGATGTAAGTTCATTTTCTGTCCTTCTATCACTAATACTACGTCTAAATAAAAAGTGTGGGAAAGGGCAAATACAATTTAAAAAGAAAAAAATTGAAATTATGAATTACAATTTTTGAAAAGCATATAATCCTTTCCCAGTATTTTTTTAAAAATACAAAAAAATCTAAAAATAAATAAATCATAAATCATAGTCAAGTCCAATTTTTTTGAGTTAATTCTTTTTTTTAATAAATCAGTTGAAGTGGTTCACAACTGGTCTGAATGATTAATTAGCAAATTAATTTGAATATTAATCCTATAAAAAAGTTATGAAATTGAATTTTGATGGTTGTATGACATACTATATGCAATATTCTTATATGATCTTTTAATCAAATGTTTAAAAAATGAATGAAATAAAGATCTAGTTTCCAGAGAGTCAAGATCAGATAAATTCTGATCAATCTTTATCCCAACTAACCCTAACCCCCCAAATTAAACCTTTTGGATGCTATCAGGATGCTGCCAAGAGTAGATCTTGTTCATGTTAAACCTAAAATTTCACATACATTCTATAAAAATAAACCCTTCCTTCTGTATATTATAAACTTGGATGAACAGCTGTTTCTTCTTATAAACAAATACACATATTTTTCCATACTTCATCACTCTTTGGAAATAATCAGTTAATCACGGTAATCTTCATGCTAAGTTTCACGTAACAAGGCCTACAAACTAAATATTCACGAGAGCCATAAGGTGGAGGTTCTTGGTGAATAAAATCCCCTCCCAATAAAATGTATGTGTGTGGGGGGACAGGAAAGTTACTGGAAGTGAGGCAGCAGGGAATGGAAAGTGAAAACGGAGACAGCATTAATGAATGACGGGTACGTGCCAACCACGGTCCATATTCAAGCTTGGAAGACACAGCAGGGAGAGCAGCTCCTGAAGTTGTATATACAATTGTGGGGGGTTAGTTTAGTGACGTAGGACTACTGACTCTGTGGTTAGTATTTAAAGTTGAAGACTTGATCCCTTTGTTGATAAAGACAATTAATATGTATATACAATATATTTATTAATAGTAATATAAAATTATAACATATTATAATTATTAAACAAAATATTTATTACATTTATAAATATTTCATATATTAATTTATTAAAAACATTAATATTACAGAACATATGTGCAATATTTTAATATTACTAAATAAACGTGGGAGACATTTTAATTTTTTCAAAAGAATTTCCATTTGAGATCAAATAACTGCCAGACCCCCTGCAGTACTGGATGCCCACAGAGAAACTTGTTTTGTTTTTGTTTATAAGGGAAAGAGGCCTTTAGCTGCCCATTTACTTGTTTACATTTAAAAATTTTCAGATACTGCCAAAACAACAAAATAATGTTATTCAGAAAGAAAACTGTGTTCCATTAACATGACATCTCACTGCTATCATTATTAGCTCTCAGGAGAGGTCAATAATAGAGAGAAAACGATCAAAACCAGGTGGAGGAAAACATGTTTAAATATTCAAAGATACTCTATGTAACTTTTGGCACTCTGGCGGTTAAACAAAACTGCATGCATCTTTCAGAAGAACACTGTAGTTAGAGTTACTTCTATGATGAGTGACGCAGGTACTGGGATACTTTGCAGCATTTGGCCTAAAGTACATTGGGTACGGAAAGTATTCAGACCCCCTTAAATTTTTCACTCTTTGTTATATTGCAGCCATTTGCTAAAATCATTTAAGTTCATTTTTTTTCCTCATTAATGTACACACAGCACCCCATATTGACAGAAAAACACAGAATTGTTGACATTTTTGCAGATTTATTAAAAAAGAAAAACTGAAATATCACATGGTCCTAAGTATTCAGACCCTTTGCTGTGACACTCATATATTTAACTCAGGTGCTGTCCATTTCTTCTGATCATCCTTGAGATGGTTCTACACCTTCATTTGAGTCCAGCTGTGTTTGATTATACTGATTGGACTTGATTAGGAAAGCCACACACCTGTCTATATAAGACCTTACAGCTCACAGTGCATGTCAGAGCAAATGAGAATCATGAGGTCAAAGGAACTGCCTGAAGAGCTCAGAGACAGAATTGTGGCAAGGCACAGATCTGGCCAAGGTTACAAAAAAATTTCTGCTGCACTTAAGGTTCCTAAGAGCACAGTGGCCTCCATAATCCTTAAATGGAAGACGTTTGGGACGACCAGAACCCTTCCTAGAGCTGGCCGTCCGGCCAAACTGAGCTATCGGGGGAGAAGAGCCTTGGTGAGAGAGGTAAAGAAGAACCCAAAGATCACTGTGGCTGAGCTCCAGAGATGCAGTCGGGAGATGGGAGAAAGTTGTAGAAAGTCAACCATCACTGCAGCCCTCCACCAGTCGGGGCTTTATGGCAGAGTGGCCCGACGGAAGCCTCTCCTCAGTGCAAGACACATGAAAGCCCGCATGGAGTTTGCTAAAAAACACCTGAAGGACTCCAAGATGGTGAGAAATAAGATTCTCTGGTCTGATGAGACCAAGATAGAACTTTTTGGCCTTAATTCTAAGCGGTATGTGTGGAGAAAACCAGGCACTGCTCATCACCTGTCCAATACAGTCCCAACAGTGAAGCATGGTGGTGGCAGCATCATGCTATGGGGGTGTTTTTCAGCTGCAGGGACAGGACGACTGGTTGCAATCGAGGGAAAGATGAATGCAGCCAAGTACAGTGATATCCTGGACGAAAACCTTCTCCAGAGTGCTCAGGACCTCAGACTGGGCCGAAGGTTTACCTTCCAACAAGACAATGACCCTAAGCACACAGCTTAAATTACGAAGGAGTGGCTTCACAACAACTCCGTGACTGTTCTTGAATGACCCAGCTAGAGCCCTGACTTAAACCCAATTGAGCATCTCTGGAGAGACCTAAAAATGGCTGTCCACCAACGTTTACCATCCAACCTGACAGAACTGGAGAGGATTTGCAAGGAGGAATGGCAGAGGATCCCCAAATCCAGGTGTGAAAAACTTGTTGCATCTTTCCCAAAAAAGACTCATGGCTCTATTAGATCAAAAGGGTGCTTCTACTAAATACTGAGCAAAGGGTCTGAATACTTAGGACCATGTGGTATTTCAGTTTTTCTTTTTTTAATAAATCTGCAAAAATGTCAACAATTCTGTCAATATGGGGTGCTGTGTGTACATTAATGAGGAAAAAAATGAACTTAAATGATTTTAGCAAATGGCTGCAATATAACAAAGAGTGAAAAATTTAAGGGGGTCTGAATACTTTCCGTACCCACTGTAGTTCAGTCTAAAATAGTCTGAATATAAACACTTATTATAGGTGTGCATAGTGATTCATGATAAGACAAAAACACAGTTTGGAAGATAGATGATGTACTTGCTCATTATATAAATTTTGAAAACAAAAAAGTTGAATAGTGCACCTCAAGGCTCTGAGCTGTGACACCCAACTGAAAAAAGTACATTTAAAATCCTGTATTAGGGTGCTGACAGAGTGAGCGAAGGACAAGTCTCTAAGCATATTGTCTTGCTTTGTCCAGCCTACAGCCTCTATTATCCCTTTCAGCAGCGATGCAAGTAGACCAGCAATTACATAATGAGCTTATAGACAGCAAAAAGAAAAAGAGAATAGCAAGAGAGCTCCGTTCCATGCCACTGGGCTCCTCACCTACGTCCCGTAACAGAATGCCTGGAATGTCCTGAAATCTCCCAATCCAGGGAGTCACCATAGGAACATCATGGCATCAGTCCAGCTGAGAACAAACAGAGCACTTATTGTTCTATTACTCAGTGATCCGTTGACCTCCTACAAACACACACACTCATATGCAAACAGTAAAATCCAACAATTTGTTTTTGTTAGGAGGCAATGGCTTGTGCGAGCAGCAGCTCCCCATGGGATGCAGGTGATGATAGCTGGAAGATCAAATTCATCGTCGCATATTATAAACCAGCTGTTCGTCCAAAACCCTTGTTAAAACTGGCAGCCTTTAAGAAGAGCGTGAGACATAAAACCATAAAAAAATTATTACAAAATGATTAATTGTGTGCTGTGGTGTGGGTCTTTTCTCACAGCTGCCTTCGCAAAACTATATTTTGGATAATTCTCACGAATAATGTCAAGAAAGCAATTTAGCCTTGATGTATGAGTCCTGCAGGAACACAAGAGACAAAATGTGCATAGTTAAGAAATACCAGACACTGAATGAAAAAAATATGCCATCATATGAAACGCATGATTAACTCATCAGCTGAAATGTCATTGTGTAGACCTTTCTCATAGTTACAAAATCTCAGTGTTAAAGCATCATTTAAATGACATGAACATTGAAATGTATCAGTAAATCTGTTGTTTTAATGGTAAAACTCAGGTTCAGTTTGTTAACATTAGTTAATGCTTTTACCTAACATGAACTAACAATCATGAACTAACAACAAATATATTGTTCATTAAAAATGTATGTTTTTAAATAACATTTCTAAATCTAGTTTATGTTATTTTCCACATACACAAGACATTTTTAACATTTAAATAGTATACACATATTATGAACAAACATGAATTAACAATGAACAATAGTATTGTATTATAGCTTCTGCCAGACTGCCTTCAGTATTCAACTTATGAAAAAAGTTTTATAAGTTGAATACGGAAGGCGTAGGACGTAGCGTAAACATTTTAAACTGCGAGAGGCATTACACTTTCTTCATAAGCTGAATAAGAAAGGCGGTCTGGCAGAAGCTAGTTATTTTACTTTACAACATGTTAAATATGGATATTTTTCTTACAAAACTGCATAGCTTCCCTTCAGAAGGCCTTAATTAACCCCTCCGGGGCTGTGTGGAGTACATTTATGATGGATGGATGCACTTTTTTGAGCTTCAAACAGGTGGTTTCCATGCACTGCCGTTATAAAGCTATGGAGCATCAGGGTGATTATTAATATAACTCCGATTGTATTCGTCTGAAAGAAGAAAGTCATATACACCTAGAATGGCTTGATGGTGAGTAAATCATGAGGTAATTTTCATTTTAAAGTGAACAAATCCTTTTAAGAAATGCATTAGGTATCATGAACTAACATTTTTTTCACAGCATTTCTTAAGGTTAACAAATTGAATCTTATTTTAAACCTAATAAATGCCTTTTTGTTCAATTTAATCTAACATTCATGTATTTTTTGTGTCCATTTACTTTTACAATGTGGCCATTGTATATTTATATTACAACATACCACATACATCAACACTGTTTGGTGAAAATCTTTTGATTGTAGTGCAAAGTTTGTGGAAGCATTTTGCGAGCATGAACAATATATATAAGAACGGAACCTTGAAAAGTAGCTATTTTAAAGCAACACAAACAGAAACATTAAACTACTTTACAAAGAGTCACAGTCACTCTTGGTTAATGGTTTGTGCTATCAAAGGTCAATGCTTCAAATACACCCTGACAACATCAGGGTGTATTTGGTGGTCCAGACCTGCAACAACTTTCTGGAGATCAGACCACATGGCTGCTGATTAGCAGAGAAATCAGTGACATCACTCTCCTTCTGGGCATCAAACTCAATTGTGTAAATAACTGCAGTATAACTGCTAGCTAAGAAGAGCAAGTACTCCTGCAGATGCTTGAGAAGTTGAATTTAACAGGTGTATTTCTGTGCTGGTCAGATGTCATTTTTATCAGGCTGTTTGGGTGGCCTTTACCATGTGCAGCATGAACACTATGAGAACTGTTCACTGAAATATGCTTATCTCTGGAAGTGAGTGATATAGGTTGTCTTCAGTGTTTTTAGGAATATATTTGTAATCTATGACAAGCAGCTTGTGGCAGGATAAAAAGAGCATGCTTAACTGAATACTTTGTGCTCTATCATACATAATGGTTTATTAATTCAGGGCTCAAGGGAGTCTTTAACTTAATAGAATGTTTAACTTAAGGGTAATTGAACTTAAGTGTCATGATCACCGTCTGTTCCTGTCAGTTCCCAGACTACATTTCCCACAATCCTCCCTGCCAGTCACATGTTCACTCCACACCAATCACCTGTTGCCACATACAGCTTAGCACACTACCTGGACTATAAATGACTCACACACACACACCACCTGATTGCGAAGTCTTGCTAACTCATGTTACAATTCCGAGCGTTTATTCCCTGTCTGTCTGTCTGTTCTGGACCTTCGGATCTCGGGATCTGTCCGAGAGCGGAGAGGGCTGCGTTCCAGTGTGGCTGATCCACCGCTGACTTCAGCACGAGCAGCTGGCATTCCTAAACCTCCGCCGGCCGCTTCGCTCTCAAGTTTGCCGGTTGCAACGCGCTCAAGTTCGCCGTTTGCAACGCGCTCGAGTTCGCCGGTCGCAACGCACTCAAGTTCGCCGGTTGCTAAGCACTCAATCCCGCCAGTGTCCACGGACAAGATGGCCGCTCCACCTGTGTCCACGGACAAGATGGCCGCTCCGCCTGTGTCTACGGACAAGATGTCCGCTCCAGAGCCCGCTCCAGCCAGTGAGTCCGCTCCAGCCAGTGAGTCTGCTCCAGCCAGTGAGTCTGCTCCAGAGCCCGCTCCAGCCCGTGAGGCCACTGCAGCGTCCACAGAGGAGGTGAACACAGAGCCACCGCCTCACCCACGTAAAAGGAGGAAGAGGAGAAAAAAAGCTTCATTCATCCTTCAAGGCTCTGAGGCCTTCCCAGAGCCCGCTGTGGGCCCGGAGACCACTCCAGAGGTCTTTCTTGCTCCGCCCAAGCGCCTTGCCCTGCCGGCGCCACCCGAGCTCCTTGCCCTGCCGGCGCCGCCCAAGCGTCTTGCCCTGCCGGCACCACCCGAGCTCCTTGCCCTGCCGGCGCCACCTGAGCTCCTTGCCCACGAACCCGCCACGGCCTCCGTTGAATTCCCCAAGAACTTTTTTTGGGGGGGCCATATACCTGAGGGTGGGGAGCTTGTGGGTGGGGACCCTGTCCGGCCACTGCCATCAACGGCCTCCGAACTGTTATGGCCACCCATGGACTATAATTCATTATGGCCATTAATGGACTCTGACCCGCCGTGGTCATCTTCGGACTCTGTCCCCTCATGGCCGCCCATGGCACCTTATCTGTCGTGGTTGCCCAAGCCACCTGACCTGCCGTGGCTACCCAAGCCCCCTGACCTGCCGTGGTTGCCCAAGCCACCTGACCTACCGTGGTTGCCCGAGCCACCTGACCCGCCGTGGCTGCCAGAGTTCCTGGGACCTGCATTGGAGACCCCGTTCCCGTCTGCCTACAGGTCTCCAATGCACCCACCCCCCCTCCCCATCTACACCATCTACGCCATCTACGTCGCGAGGACGCGCCTTCCGGAAGGGGGGCGTTATGTCATGATCACCGTCTGTTCCTGTCAGTTCCCGGACTACATTTTCCACAATCCTCCCTGCCAGTCACATGTTCACTCCACACCAATCACCTGTTGCCACATACAGCTTAGCACACTACCTGGACTATAAATGACTCACACACACACCACCTGATTGCGAAGTCTTGCTAACTCATGTTACAATTCCGAGCGTTTATTCCCTGTCTGCCTGTCTGTTCTCGACCTTGTCTGTTTTCCCGTTCATGATTCTCTGCCGCATACCCTTGGACTGTGTATTGTTTCCTGGACTGTGAATGCTTTCTGCCTGCCTCGATCTACTGCCTGCACCTTGACTACGATTTTGCCTATCCCCTGCTGTCCTTGTTTGCTCCTGATTGACCCTGCCTGTACGACCACGCTCTTACTTCTAATAAAGCTTGTAAATGGATCCCTGCCTGAGTCCAGCTTCGTTACATTAAGAGTCATTCTTATCCCACTAAATGACTCTCACAGACTCATGGTGACTAGGAAATGCCTGTCTATGACTATGCAGGAAATGCTCACAAATGCAATTTTCTATCTTGTATATCTTTCATGATTTCATCATTTTTATCCATATCACATACAAGTGACGAATAGTATAACTTACCAAAGAAAAATGCGTGACAAATTGTGGTCATAAATTGTTGACGGTCATAAATCTTGTTGACAGATGGTTTTACCTCCTGGTTTTGTAGTATTTGTACCATGCTTATACGGCACCATCTGCATTCTTCCTGAGCTTAAGACAGAAAAATGAATCAATCAGATGTAAAATTGTGTCAATCATGTGGCAGCATCTGAGATATTGTTCAGCAAATTTTTTGATTCTACATATATGCTGCTTATAAAGGATACAACGGGCTTCAAATTATGCTCAGTTGAACTATGCCTAGCACTTTATGGCAGGAAGTACAAATATTTCAAAAAATATTTTGACTATTCAAAATCAGCACAAAGTATCAATTTCTGAACAGTTTGTTATAGCCAAATGAAACTTATCTAGATTATTTTATATCCAGACACGTCTCCGATGTCCAGCTATGCAGATCGTAATCTGTGTTCAAGATGAACTTGAAATATCATTAATGTGAAAAATCATCCTTCTAATCTGTCTCCATGATGCCTTCCATGGCTGCCAGTCAAGGGCAGTTTACACACTAACAGCTGTGACAGACATTAGTTATTCAGGCCCTGTTTACATCTGGTATTAAGATGTGTTTTCGTCAATCCGATCACAAGTGGATAACGCTAAATACAGGTATAAACAGGGTCTAAAACATTTTGAGCTTGTCCACTTTCGACCACTTCCAGAGGTAGTCGAAAACGCATTTGACTGGATTGCTTTTGTAGTGACAGAGTCACAAAAGATGCCTACTCTCTCTCTTAATGTGTAAAATTATGGGAAGTGCATTAGCCAGACAGGATTTAAACTTTGTTGGCTGAAGACCAAAGTTTGGTTTGAAGACGAAAAACGTACCAAGCACAATGTTCTCTCACCATTCCTGATTTCTAACATGCACTCACAGTGTTCAGCATCGTCTTTTGGTTATTAGAGCAGAAACGAAAGCCGCTGCTCTCCGTGTGTTTTTTCACTGTCTCTGAACGCGTTCATATGTAAATTGTGCTAACTTTTTTCAAAGTGAAAGTGACATGTTAAGGCCAAGTATGGAATTTTTGCTCTGCATTTAACATTAGGAGTAGTGAACACACACACCTGCCAGTATTGAGAATCGAACCTGTAACCTTCGCATTACCAGTTTGACTCTCTATCCATTAGGCTATGACTGCCCATATTTTGTCAATTAGATTGAAAGATCCGAAAAGGCCCATAGATTTATCTGTCCATAGACCCTCCCCTTGAAGAAATCAGGACAGAAGTGGTTGAAAGTGGACAAAAGAGACGGATTAAAACACCAGTTGTAAGCGGGAATGTGTCACCCTCGTCTACTTGTGATCCGATCGACCAAAAGGTGTCTTAATACAAGGTGTAAACAGGGCCTTAGATGCACAGAGGCTTGCAGTCTAATCACTGCTAATGCAGCTTTGATCTAATACATGTTAGGGTCAATAGTTACCCTTGCAGTTATCAGCATCTTTTGAGGAATTTAGCTTGAGAGTAAATGGAAGCACATTTAAAATTGGAGACAGGGAACGTCTCCTCATTTACTGCTTTGCAATGTCATCGGAGCGTTATGAATCAGCGTGTCGAATCAGCTGTTCGGAGCGCCAAAGTCACGTGATTTCTTTGACAAGCGATCCGAATCATGATTCAATACGCTGATTCATTATGCTCCGAAGCTTCCTGAAGCAGTGTTTTCAAATCGGCCATCACTATATAATATTTTGTTTTTTTTGGCGCACCAAAAATATTCTCGTCACTTTATAATATTAATATTGAACCACTGTACTCGCATGAACTGATTTATATATGTTTTTAGTACATTAATGGATCTTGAGAGAGGAAATGTCATTGCTCCCTATGCAGGCCTCACGGAGCCATCGGATTTCAACTAAAATATCTTAATTTGTGTTCCGAAGATTAACGAAGGTCTTACGGGTGTGGAATGCCATGAGGGTGAGTAATTTTCATTTTTGGGTGAACTAACCCTTTAAGTGACTCACTGCCCACTATTAGTCTAATCAATAGGTAGGAATATTTCTCAGTCTTCTTCAATTCTCCTTTCACCCTAATATAGCCTACACACTTTCCCTTAATCTCTATAGTTTAAGGTTGCATTTGACCTGAGACCCATCTCTCAGCTCATATCCTCACTCTATGGATGAACGGAGAGATTACAGATTTGTTTAGAAGAGATATTATCTCATGCAAGGCTTGTTTGGCTGAGGTGTGAAACTCACACTGGTCCCACCTCAACTTCAGCAGGGCAGTGACCTCCACTGGCCACCCACCAGCACACTGAACAGATCGCGTTTGTCAAGGTTTCATTCCTGGGACGGGACGAGGAAGTTAAGAGCCACTCTGTGCGGTCTGAGAACATCTATTTATGGCTTTTAACCTAAGCATGAAAACGACCAAGACTGATGTGGTGGTGTGATGTTTCAGAGCACATTCCCTTGACTCAGGAATGCACGGCAAAGGGGGCCCAACAATTTTTAGTCACACTTGAAAGTGAACGAAAAAATAAACAAATGTATACACCACAATAAACTAAATGTCAATTTGAGAATACTTTGTTTTTTAAAACACACCAACAGTTATATAATTTATTTCGAGTGGAGCCAAAGGCTCAGGTTTCAAATTTAAACTATAAATAAAAAGCAATTCAGAAAAAACACAACAGCAAATCATTGTTATACATTTTGCTATTTTATAAAAAAAAATAACTACTAAAATTAATTTATTATTATTAAACAATAAAAATACAAGTCTTTGAGTAATGTTATAGTTATAATAATATAATAATTATTATTATTACTCCAACAAAGCAATGCAATGTTTTATAGTTGCAGAAGAGAGAACTCTGGGTTTAAACAACATTGTACCCCATTGACTTTCAATGTATGGACAAAAATGCATTTTCAAAAAAAAATTTTTNTTTTCAAAAAAAAAAAAAAAATGTATATATATATATATTTTTTTAATTAAAAAAATGCAGAATGTTTTCTGTGATGTGTAGGTTTAGGAATAGGGGTAGTGTAGGGGGATAGAATATACAGTTTGTACAGTATAAAAACCATTGTGTCTATGGAGAGTCCCCGTAAATGTGTGCGTGTGTGTGTGTGTGTGCACGCGTTTTTGTGACATATCAGGACACAAATGTGTATAATGACATGGGTATGACATAGGTATTACGTAAAGAGGTGACTTATGAGGACATTACAGATGTCCCCACTTTTCAAAAGGCTTATAAATCATGCAGAATGAGTTTTGTGAGAAAGTAAAAGTGTGCACAGTTTCCTGTGATGGTTAGGTTTAGGGGTAGGGGTAGTGTAGGGGGATAGAAAATACAGTTTGTACAGTATAAAAACCATTACGCCTATGGAATGTCCCCACAATTCACAAAAACGAACATGTGTGTGTGTGAGAACTGTTCCTTTACTCTTTCCTGTGAATTATGCTCTCATAAACACACACACATGCATATGTGAAGAACGTCTTACCCTCTTATGAGTTTAAATTCATCACTTACATAAACATGGCCATTATGGTTTACACCAAATCTTAAATTCAAAACACAACATTTATCAGTCATTCCCTGAAGAGACAACCACAAATGCAAACATTTAGTAATTGGGAAAACCAGAAAGGTTAATGTCAAATACTTTTGCACCTTCAAAATAAGACTCGTCTTGCGTAATATTTGTGTGAAGGAAAATGAAATGTCACTCTCGATTATTATTAGCTATAATGGCTAAAGACTGGAGGGTATTACACATAATTGCTAAACATATGCTACAAAATCCTACAAACACTGTGCTGTGGCTCTGATTTAGTCTGAAGCTCAGACTGTTTTGTCATACCTTATGGACAGACAAGCCACAAAGAATCTCATGAACCTGCAAAACAGCTCCTGCATGAGTTTATTCATCAGAGACAGATATGCAATACACTATTAGATCTGACCAAGATTTGATGAGATTTCCGTATTTACTTCAAGATGCTACTTCAAGACAAGGTTTAATGTCTTTGAACAGTTTGTGTTCAAATTCCTTGTGGTGCACGACATTATCGTTTTGTGTTTAGTGGCCAAAACTCTTAATAAAATGTAACACAATGCAAACCAACTGAATTTTTGAAAGTGGGTTTCATGCTTAAAGGGATAGTTCGCACAAAAATGAACATTCTGTCATTTACTCACCCTCATGTTGTTCCAACACTGGACACCAGAAACACATTTTTTTTAAAGATCTTCTTTTGTAGTGACAGAAGAAAGTCATACCGCTTTGGAACAACATGAGATTGAGTAAATGATAAAAGAATTCTAATTTTTGAGTGAACTATCCCTTTAAGATATTGTAAAGACTTCTTTGGTACATCAGCTTTTACATAATCTGTGACCACAAGAACTATATTCATTCATGTGTGCATGTGAAGAAAAACCCACACTCAATTTTAGTTTCCTCTTGTTTGACCAATCTTAACTGCCTGAATTATTTTTCTCTGTCAAGTGATTGTGCAGTGTTTTGGATTAAGGAATAATCGGAGTTAAATTAAAATGTAACCTCAACAATACAGTTTGAGTATGTCAGCTGACTGTGGACCTCACATGATGGTTCACCCTTACATTACAGGTGATTAATGTGGATTGCTGCTAATTCGCTTTTGTCTTCACCCTGTTCTTACAGTAAGCATGAATGAAAGGACCAGTCAAACTGTACTTGCGCAAGATTAGATCAGTTCAACTATTATTAAGTGGTTTTATTCATCATCTCCATCCAAAGTCAGACAGATGAAAAGTACACATGCAATTCTTGAAGATCTCCTGCAGCTATAAGGTCTTTGAAAATGTAAAGACTTTCTCTGATGTTTAAGCATGAAGGGCCAGATTTACTAACAGTTTGGACCAGTGCAACCCCTCTTTTGGCATTAAAAAACTACTGTTAGGATCAGTGTTAAGGAAAGTTACTTTTAAATGTGATGCATTACAATATTGTGTTACTCCCTAAAAAGTAACTAATTATGTTAGTTACTTTTTATGAAAAGTAATGTGTTACATTACGTTACTTTTTGTCACTGGGCTTGCTTGTTTGTTAATAACATAATGAATAAGCCTCAGGTCGAAGGAAATGCATATTTACACCTGTACAGTAGATGGCGCAGCTCAATCAAATCTTTCCCTCCTGAAGAAGAAGAATAGGATATATGAGAAGTTCAACACTCTTATTTCTAAATCGAATCTAAAGTAATTTTTGCTTATTAGTATGGTTGAATTGGTTCATTGATGGTCAGCAGCAAAGACATTAGTTAATAAAGTGAGATTAAATACATAAAGTATGTCTGTGTAATTTAATATAGTTAATTATTACAGGTTTGCATAAAATTCCGAGATTGCATTTCACTGTTTTTATTCATTTTGAGGAATACTGAATGTTTTCGTGAAAGTGAGATGAGTAAATGCATGTTCACTTTTGTCTAGAACTACAATAACCATCATATTCACACAGCGCACACAACACCTCTGCACTTTATTTCTCTCAACATGGGGACAGGAGAGCTGTCAGTCAATAAATGTGGAAAAGTAACTTGAGTTACTTATTTGAAAAAGTAACAGATATTTTGTTGTATATTGAAAAAGTAATGCATTACTAGAATCTTGAAAAATCTTATTACGTAACTCAAGTTATTTGTAATGCGTTACTCCTGTAAGGCTTGATTTTCCTGTTAAACGGAAACTCATCCTGCAATAAAGCAATAAAATTTGCATAGAGAAGAAAATCTCAAAGAAGTGGCAAATTGACAACACCTTGCCCTAATCCAAAAAGGACAATGCCTCCCCCCCCCCCACACACACACACACAAAC
Source organism: Anabarilius grahami (assembly GCA_003731715.1). NCBI lineage: Eukaryota > Metazoa > Chordata > Actinopteri > Cypriniformes > Xenocyprididae > Anabarilius > Anabarilius grahami. Next base: position 2,322,861 of record RJVU01072567.1, on the reverse strand, counting down.
ACACCTTCCCCTCTCCCTGACGTAAGTCACTGAAAGTTTATATTCTATGTATAATGTAACTTGTATATATATTGTTTTTCCCTTTCATGTTTGGTATCATTTTAAAGGTCTCAGTGCGATTGGTAAAATGGTCTCAATTTCACAGCAGTCACTGGTATTATGAAGAAGATTGAAAACTAAGGAAAATTCTGTCCTATATTTGGGTGGTGCCTTTTGTGAAAACCCACTCCTCTCCCCAAAACAGGTGTTGGTGTAATAAACATTTACGATCCTTTTGTTCTGGTCCTGGTATAAAAGGTAAAGAGCAAAGCAGCCAGCGGGGATCTTCTGTAGTCCGAGGCCCCCACAGAGATGGGTGAATGTCTGAAGACATTCACCCATGTCTGTGTGTATATGCATTTCAACTGATGTTATGCATTCACTATTTCTGAATTGGCTTCTAATTGTCTAACTGTAACGTAAATGGCATGATACATTTTTACTTGAAGAATAAAATGGTTTATTCTGTATTATTCTTAATTCATTATTTCTAGTAGATCAAAGCAAAGGTATTACCTCAAATCTGTGTTCAGGATTGCTCATACGAAAGGTTCATTGATGGAGCATAAGGGCACATCAATTGAGTCCATTTCGATTTCTGACAATCACTGTCTTAAATAAGTTGCAGTTTTCGTAAATATATGATAACTATGCTTTTTGTTACGAGTCAGCAGAGCGCGACCGACTTAAAGGTAGATATTTACCCTGCATCCAATGTTTAAGATCAGAACTGACGAGTTTATGTCCGGGAAGAGCCTTTAATCGGCCGAAGTGACTCTTCTAAAGCGATACCGGGTCTGCGGCGAACGAAATAATTGAAACTATAAGGTAATCAGAATAATCAAAAATCTAAATTGAGTCATAACTGATTAATTTCTAATTGGAAGCACAACCTAAGAATAAGAATCATTTGAAAATGGAGTCAGATTAAACGAGTGAAATTAAGTAAACTTCACAGTGACGCTGAAAAGGCATACACGCGTTAACCTTCGCCCAACGCCGTCGGACTCCGTTTTTGGGCCGATGGGGGGTTCCTTACACTCCCAACACTGGCTACGATTTCCTAAAAACACGCAGTAAAACATTAGCACTGAAAAGGCGTGGACAGGGTTACTTTTTCGGCTGATCTTATTGCATATGCATTCGTAGGTGTTTCCCTTTCAGACGCAAAATTTATGGGAGGAGAGTATTTCAATGAATCATGCAAGGTGATTTACTAAGCTTTTTTTACTCATCAATATACTGGTATTGCACCATTATTTAACGCTCCAAAAAAGTGTTTTTTAAACCAGACACTGACATTTGCGCTGCTCTTGGTGGATTGCGTTGTTCATTATGAAAACGATCTGGCTGCGCTCATGTTCTTTAGTTTGCACGTCACGCACATAATTTTCCACAGCCATCAGCGCTTTTTTGGAATTGCGTTTTCATGCTAATTTGTCTTGTTTAGTAAATCTGGCCCTAAATGTTGACTTTAGTCTAGCACTGGCAGATCAAAGGTATTCTTGATTACCTTTTTGTAATTTATGCAGCTGCTGTGATGAACACAGACATAATGGTGCTTTAGACTATATTTAAGTGTTACAATACATATATTCCACAGATATACTTTTCTTCTTCCTTTCTCATCAATCTTCAGTTCCTTAGACTGTCTTGCACCTCTTTTATAATGATAACCGTACAATAGCACTATAGTCATATTATATCAGGTAACATAATAGGTCTGATACACAATGTATAATTCAACAATATTTGACACAGGCCTGAGGTCATTTTTTGCCAGACAGTAGCGAATAAGGGGGGATGAAAATATGAGACTATGCAGAAACATTAAACATACATAAACAAAATCAAAGAAGAGCTCAAAAAAACAGTTCAGACTGGACAGCATTCCATGAGCTTTGCTTTCTTAACATCTAAAGAGCTTCCATAAGACACTGCTTCCATCTTTTCCAAAATTCCTCAGAAATTCCTTAAGATACATCTAGGAACTGAGAGAAAATATTCTGAGGAAGACAAAAACCTTTCCACAATTTATTATATACAGTAAGATTAGATCCGCTGTATTAAATATTATTATATAAATATTATTAAAACAAAATCCATCAGCTTACATGAGAAATTTATGCAAGAATGACATGAGATATAAACTATTTTAGCTGATTGATAGTTTGGTTCAGTTCCTACAAAATATGTGTACTTCCTTTCGGTGACAGCTTAAGCTTTTTAATCATCTGAAGGCTGACACGGCACAGGAGATAAGAACGGCACGCGTGTGAAGCTCACAGGAGGCAGCGTGACAAGTTCAGGAAGCATGTCAGCTCGAGACTTATCAAACTGAGTTAAGCATTCTTGCCTGATCCAATATATGCCAGACCATTAACCACTGCACAAGCTCCCAGACACAACAGAAAACTGCCTGTGATGAACAATTTATTTTCTTATCTACTTCTAGACCGTTATTTCATTAGATCAGGAGTTGTGTTGTTCTCAATTGCTTTGAGAGTTCAGTACAGTAATGTATGTAAAACTTTGTGAGTATAATTTTCTATATAAGTGCATGTAATGACATACATGTGTTTGTTCAGGGCCTGAGTCAAAATAGCACTAGCAGAAAAAGGAAAGGTGTGGGTAGAATAAGAAAACACTAATTTAACAAATGGACGTAGGCCCTGTTATTAAATAACATCAGGAGGGGCCTTAAAGACACTTGTATAAGCAGCCAAAATGTGAACTTATGATCATTTCCTGAATGTTCTTTTGAATGATTTAGAACTATTTAGAAGCGCATACAAGTGGCTGAAGGATAATTTTGGGAATGTTACAGCATTTTTGCTTGTCTGTATATAGATTTATAATATATATATTTTTTTATATTTGTAAAAGTCCTCTAAATCGGTCCTAAAAAGTGTGCTTGACTTCTCACAACTGGCCAGATTATCTCATATTCCTCAAAATTACCTGCACAAATACAGCATAAATAACAATTACAGATAATAAGCAGACTAACACTAACGTTCAAAAGTTTGGGATCAATAAGATTTTTATTTTTTTTGACAGAAGAAAGGATTCATTAAATTGATCAAAAGTGACATTGAAGACATTTATAATGTAAAAAAAAATCTATTATTTCAAATAAAGGCTGTTTTCAGCATTGATAATAAGAAATGTTACTTGAACACCAAATCAGCAAATTAGAATGATTTCTGAAGGATCATGAGACACTGAAAACTGGAGTAATGATGTTGAAAATTCAGCTTTGTGATCATATGAATAAATTGCATTTTAAAATATATTAAAATATGAAAGTTATTTATATATTATATATTTGGGATCAAATGAATACAGCCTTCTTTTAGAAAGAAACTTCTTTTAAAAACAAAAACAAAAAAATCTATCTGACACCAAACTTTTGAATGGTAATGCATTAAGAAGAACTCAAGATAAAATGACGAACCACATTTACATACACAAAATATTTTGGTATGAATCCAAAATTGGCTATTTTTTCATGTATTAATTTATTCAGTTACTCATTTTGCACTTTGATAACTTTAAGCCAGGAGTTTGTATGCATGCTACTCTGCCTTTAAAGTTTTGCTGCTCACTTTTAATGTAGGGTCAGATTCATGGATCTGATTGTATGTTTGCTTTTAAATGAGGCCCTGGAGCATAAACAGATGCCCAGTCTTACTCATGAACCTGACAAGTTAATTCATCATCACATCTTACAATGAACAAAATGCTATTCACCACCATCCCCAGAACTACTTCTTTTGGAAGATGAATGTGTTCATATTTAAATGCATTGTTTGCCTACTTGGTGACGCACTACTGATACATTGACAGGGGAAAGGATTGGCCCTGTGTGCTTGACAGTGGTGAAGGCATGCGTTGACCTCGTTTGACTTCAGAGTTTCTGACAAACAAACGAGTTAAGGGTTTGTTGCTGAGTAACGGAGCTGAGAGAACCGGCATGCAGAAGATCTCGTGGTCTAGACAGAAACACAGCTTATGCTATGCTTATCAAAAGTAAATTTATCTTGTTTCAAGGAAATTCAGATAGTTTAATTGAAAACAAGTGAAAAATATTTAGAAAATTATTATTAATTTCCTCCTTTCATTATTATTTCTTTATTTCAATCAAGACTTATCTCAGCAGTCTTGTGCAGGGAAAGTAGATGAGTTTATTGCTGAAGGAGGGTAGATTGTTTAGTCCTGGCCCGTGGTCCTGACAGTGTATCTCACTCTGGCCATTTTTGGCTGGCATCCCAGACGAAGGTCTTGGTGAGCCCTCAACTTCTGTCATGGAGTCACCAGGACAAAAACAGCGCCAGTTCGTCTGCTCTGTCTGACTGAGCCAGTACCCATCCTCTCAACCGTTCCCATGAGTATCAGACACATACTCTCTGTCTCACACATATACAGGCCATAGATTTGTGGAGAATGGGGGTGTTTTATCAGTATTAAAAAGAATTTAGAGATTTTTATTGCTACAGGGTGGTACAAGTCATGTTAAAGTCACCATGAAATCAAAATGGACAATTCTTGGGTATTTTTATGGAATACTGCAGTATTATTATAAATGATTTATCCATATACATTATTTTTCTTCTCTAATGACGTGTTTTTTGGCGCGAGGGCAAGACAACCTGTCACTCACATGAGATCACAGCAATAGCAAACCACAATGATCCAATCAATTCCAGATGGACAAAATCAAGTCCCGTCCTACATTTTTTTTCTTGTTTGAGAAGCCATTTCTCTCTGAATAAAATGTCACAATATGGGAAGAAAAGACTATCACAACTTCCATTTCATGCCGACTTTAAACTCGCTTGAAACTTTAAGATTGCTCTTAAAGATTAAAGATTGCAGCTTTAAATGGTTAGTTCACCCAAAAATGAAATTTCTGTAATTAATTAATCACCCTCATGTCGTTCCACAGCCGTAAAAGACCTTCATTCATCTTCGGAACACAAATTAAGATATTTTTGATCAAATCAGATGGCTCATTGAGGCCTGCATTGACAACAAGTTAATTTAGACTTTCAAATGCCCAGAAGGGTACTAAAAACATATTTAAAACAGTTCATGTGACTACAGTGGTTCAACCTTAATGTTATGAAGTGACGATAATACTTTTTGTGCGCCAAAAAACAAAAAAACAACTTTATTCAACAATATCTAGTGATGGCCGATTTCAAAACACTGCTACATGAAGCTTCGAAGCTTTACAAATCTTTTGTTTCGAATCAGTGGTTCGGAGCGTGTATCAAACGATCTCAAACTCCCAAAGCCATGTGATTTCAGTAAACGAGGCTTTGTTACGTCATAAATGTTTTTTTGAAATTTCAATTGTTCACGTGACTTTGGCAGTGCTCCAAACCACTGATTTGAAACAAAAGATTTGTAAAGCTTCGAAGCTTCATGAAGCAGTGTTTTGAAATCGCCTTTTACTAGATATTGTTGAATAAAGTGGTTATTTTGTTTTTTTGGCACACAAAAAGTATTCTCGTCGCTTCAAAACATTAAGGTTGAACCACTGTAGTCACATGAATTGTTTTAAATATGTTTTTAGTTCCTTTCTGGGCACCTGAAAGTCTAAATTAACTTGCTGTCAATGGAGGCCTCACGAGCCTTCGGATTTTATCAAAAATATCTTAATTTGTGTTCCAAAGATAAACGAAGGTCTTACAGGTGTAGAACGATATGAGGGTGAGTAATTAATGACAGAATTTTCATTTTTGGGTGAACTAACACTTTAAACTTTAAGATGGCTCATTAAAGTAGTTAAAAATGGGTTAAAAGTGGTCAGCTGCTTTTGAAATAAAAATAATATACATTAAATAATTAACTATGTCACTAAAATAACATTAGATATATAAATAAATAATAATTTTGTACTGAATTTTACCATACAGACCTCCACTTTGTATCACAACATGGTCATGTTACCAGCTCAAGTTTAATGTTCAAATGAAACGTACAAAACAAATGAACACCTTTTCAAGCTTTAGATCACTGGTTTTGGTGTGAGGAAGATGCCAAAGGGAACAATTATATTGGCCATTGTCTTCACTCCCTTTTATGGTTGGCCACTAGTAAACAGAGGGTCATTCCAGTCATCAATTTGACGAACAAGCCAGCAGAAAAGATCAAGGAAAGGACATGAGTCACAGGACAACGTCTGCACATACTATATGTGAGTCAAGAGAACCAACAGGAACAAACCATGAACTCTGCAGCCAGGTTCCCTTAAACACCATGATTATTCCACTCAAGATGTTTCATATTTTAGTGACACCTTAATAAAGCTGCTCATTTGTGAGCCATCAGCCAACAACATGGAAATGTAAAGGAAGTGCCAAGAACATTTTAGCAATAAAATGAAGCATTTTGCAGCTAAACCTCTAAGAAGAAATATAGAAGATTGAGGTTTTCTGGCTGTTAATGCAGTATGTTCAACCTTGAAGTCAACAGAAAGCCTGTGAGATCAGCTACCTCACGTCAACAACTATTTATGTGCCCTTTATAAACACAGGTTTGTGTTGCCCCCTCTATTCTAGCAAATTGTGTAAATTTTTGGTCATGTGACCATAAGTTTAGAAATCATATAACAAATACATGAAATGCACATGACAAAAGTTACAACAGTTTTTATCCTTAAATCTAGATGGCAAATGATTTTTACATCAAAGAAAAGTTATCCAGGTAAATACATAGTCATTCAAAAGTTTGGGGACAGTCAGATTTTTTAAACGTTTTTTGTAATGTTTGTCTTATGCTCACCAAGGCTGCATTTATTTGATCAGTACATGAATGCAGTACACTGCAAAATCCCCAGAGTTAAATAAACTCTGCTCAGATTACATATGGTCCCTCTCTATATAGTGTTAAAGTAACACTGAAGCAGAGTTAAAGTTGATGAGATAATTGAGTGATTAAGTTATGATTGAGCATTAGTGATGAACACCTGCTGTTAACAAGCATAATCACTGAAGAGAAACACAATAACTACAAAGGACTTCCAGCCACAGCCTTAGATGAAATCAACAGAAGATAAAAGACATTAAATCTCTCAAGATCTGATTAAACAACTCCACAAACAGCATATTATCTCATTAACTTTAACTCTGCTTCAGTGTTATTTTAACTCTATGTAGAGAGGGACCATATGTTCTCTGAGCACAGCTGATTTAACTATGGGGATTTTGCTGTGTACTTACAGTAATGTTGTGAAATATAAGTGAAACTTAAAATAACGGCTTTCTATTTTCATAGAATATAATTTATTCCTGTGATGCAAAGCTAAATTTTCAGCATCATTAGTCATCAGTGTCACATGATCCTTCAGAAATCATTCTAAAATGCTGATTTGTTGCTCGAGAAATATTATTATTATTAATGTTGAAAACAGTTGTGCTGATTAATGTTTTTGTTGAAACCCGTGCATTTTTGTTTTAAGATTAGCCACGAATTATGAAAAGTGAAATTATATGCCATATAATTAGTAATAATTTTCTATCCCTTATAGGCCAATAACATGAGTATAGTGTAAAAAGCAGCTTGTCATTATGAAACATATTTTAGTGAACAAATCTTGGCATCCAGCCATATGTTAAAGCCATATGTGCCCAAAATAAAGCTGAAGACTGCTGCACTACCTTTTCACACCTGCTTTTGAGTTACTGCTTAATCAGACATGGACATCTGGTCACATTAGGCCAAAAGTATGCAGCTCTTCCAAAGAAGAGGTCCCCAATACTGGAAAAGGACCTTTGTTTAACAGGAAACAAAGCATTCACTGGCTCAACTCAGGTTTGTCTGTAACGATTATAAAAAAAGAAACAAACTTTTGGTTAGAGACAAAGCTATCTAAGTTATTATGGACATGTAGAGACTTGAAAGGATCTATGTGCACTGCCAGTATCAATACAAATTGGTAATAAAAATCAGTATTGTTCATGAAACTGTTCTGCATTTCAGAAAGAATAAATATTATATATGAATATTAAATGCAAGATCAAGAAATAAATGTATGCATTGTATGAACATGTACCAGGTAGGATGGTACCTAACATAACTTTAAACCCGAATGGTTTTCCCTTAGGCTAACACAAAGCTCACTGACTAATAGGTGTAGGATTTTTACTGGTATATGGCCTTGTAAGGGAGTTTATGAGCAAACCTCAGACTTATAAAACTGGACTGGAAAAGCAGGTCAAGGTTATGTTTAGTTGAACTGAAACGATCCTCCACAGGGGGTATATCTGGTGAAATATTAAATCTGAGCTCTCCGATATGACGTTAGCTTATGATTTGTCAGAAAACTGGTTGCTTGTCACTGAATTAATGTCTGAATACTTCATGTAATTTTAACTAACTATGCTTTTAAATAGGGATCCACCGATACCATTTTTTAAGGACAGAGTACGAGTACCGATACTTTTTTTCTGGTACTCGCAGATACCGATGCCTATACATTTATTCATTTCTCTCTCTCTCTCTTTTTTTTTTTGGTGATGTTGCAGTTTTCCAAGCACAACACAGTGAGACTAATGAATGTAGGACAGCTTCTTTATTATTACTCTAATGAAAAAAGTAATAATTTATATGTGCTTGTCACAAACTTAAAGAACAAAAACTTCAGTGTCCAATAACCTTCAAAGGGCATAATTACTAATATATATAATTGTTATATAAAAATAAATTTACAAACAATACAACAAATACTATAGAGATACAAATTAAATAAACTTGTTTTTCAGATACAGTAGGTTTATTTATCATGTATACATTTATTTAACATATTTTGTTGTTTTATTAACATTAGTGACAAATATAGGCTACGGTCCCTTTAAGACCGAATCCATGGATACTGACACGTATCCTGTTTTCACCCAAAGGTTTACGTCGACTTAAGCCATAACCGACTGTATTTACGTGAGATACTCCACACGATGGACATTTTGACAGCTATGTGTGCATTTGACCATTCAGACGCAAGGAGAACTGATCGCGCGCTGTCTGAGAGAACTGGGATCGCGCGATACTGGTATCGGTATCGGTGCATCCCTACTTTTAAACATGGTAATCGATCTATATTGTCATGACAGTCACTTAACTGCATCTTTTAGTCACATGAATCAATGAACATGAATGGAAACAATATGATGCTTCGGATGGGATATATTGGGTATAAGACAGGACATGTCTCAGCCAATGGCACAAAGAGTGCCCTAAGCTGTTAACATGTCAGACTAAACCTATAGCTCAAGGCAGGCTTTATATTGTCAACACACAATGTTCACAATTAAACCTAAAATATACATTACATCAATCATTCATTTCATAAAACATCAAAAGTATTCAATGTTAGACATCTTTGCATCAACATGTGCAAAGGTGGAATTTGTCTTTCATATAGTACAGTCAATGGTTTTTCTGTGCAGTGAATTTCAAACTAAATGGTCCAGCAAGAGCGGTTCAGAGGGTATGCGAGACAGTAACAGACAGGTATGGCAACAACGTACAACACAAACATATGGCTGCTATTACATGAAGTGCACCGCTGTGAAGAACTCCACAGACAAATGCCAGCTTCAACCATGTGAATTTGCAATTAGCGTTGCTGAGTGCTGAGTTCAAAGGCTACCGTCTGAAAAGGTGTGGGATTCTGTTGAAATGAGGAACAGTCTGTGGTAAAAAGGCTCCTAGTAGTTGAAAACTACCACCATAGAGCTTCCGACCACCCAGTAATCTTTACAGTAATCTTCTTGAAGATACTATCACCAATATTAAAATGCAATATTATTTTAAATGCTACAAGTGAAGTTTTGCTAAAGAAAAACTTTTGTTGAGCATTAGATGATGGTAAAGGTAATCTAAAATGTAAAAGCATGCACATTTAAATATAATAATAAGAAATGTTTCTTGAGCACCAAATCAGCATATTAGAATCATTTCTGAATGGGTTAGTTCACCCAAAAATGAAAATTCTGTCATTAATTACTCACCCTCATATCGCTCCAAACCCATAAGACTTTAGTTCATCTTTGGAATGCAAATGATGAGATCTTTTTGTTGAAATCTGAGAGCTTCCTGTCCCTTCATAGACAGCTACGCAATTGAAACTTTGACCCTTCAAAAGGTTCATAAAGAGATCGTAAAACTAATCCATATGAATTGAGTGGTTTAGTCCAAATTTTCTGAAGACACTCAATCGTTTTTTATGATGAACAGATTTAATTTAGGCTTAGGCATAATGCATGAGAATTAACCTCATTGGTTCTCGCACGCATCAAGCAAACACGCTTGAGCTTCCGTTTACCACAACTGATGTGTGAGTTGATGAATGTTTACATGTGAATATAAGCCAATTCAATCTGTTCACCATATAAAGCGGTCATATCTTTTCAGAAAATTTGGACTAAACTGCTCAATATGGATTAGTGTTACAATCTCTTTATGAACTTTTTGAAGCGTCAAAGTTTTAGTTGCGTATGGCTGTCTATGGAGGGACAGAAAGCTCTCAGATTTCATCAAAAATATCTTCATTTGTGTTCCGAAGATGAATTAAAGTCTTATGGGTTTAGAATGACATGAGGGTGAGTAATTACTGACAGAATGTTCATTTTTGGGTGAATTTTTTCAAAAAATGCATTTTTTGTGTCTCTTACAGGTTCAAATGCACCTCCAGTACTGTGAAACACCTGTGTTCCTCATGACTTCTGAGACTGAACTGTCACTGCATAAAATGTCTGTTTGGTCTTCAGAAACATCAGGCCTCCCAGGATATACTGTAATTCCATAAAACACAGCCAAGTGTACATTGTGGATTTATGGTCTTTAACGGCATTCTGGTGTTCAGATCTTCAAACAGATGCTATTCTGAGTAAAAGACACTATAAAACTGCCAGTCCAGGGACCTGAAGAGGTTAAAGAGAATATACACTCTCCAAAGAACACAAAGTGAGCCATTCGCTTCTATTCACATGTTCTTTACCACAAAGAGCACACAATGCATGTGGAAACTCATGCTGCTATTCTCAGACTCTGAACCACAAACTCACAGGCTGGAGTTGTGATTTCTGAAAAGTTTAACATCCTGCACATGTTGCAGACAGTGTCTTTAGATCTTAGATGGCCATATAAAGTAATTTATACATAATTATGTAATATAGAGACTAGAGAGCATTTCACTTGATTGTTCATGTGTTACTTGTAAACTCTGAGCTGATGAGATTCAAAATAGTACAAATAAGTCTTTGTTCCACCAAGAAAGTACCGATGCCACTGGAATCTCACAAAAAAAAAAAAAAGACATTTTTATCTATAGCCACACACTTACATCCAAAGCCAAAACAAATACACAAAAAGGAAATTGCTAGGGTCAATATTTCAGGGTTATTTACAGAAAAATGACTTCCAGCACCCCCTAGAGCATATCTGAGAAGCTCTTTCTGAACCTCTGGAGAGGAGGACCGTTCAATTACAACAGCGTCTCAAATCAAGATAAATAGTTGTTAAATTTAATATGGCTTTTAACACTAAAGCTGTTCCAATAAATGCCAAATGCTCAGTTACATATGGCTCAAAGATATGTCCCTATTCAAGTGTCAATCTTGGACTACACTCTCAAGTATGTTCAGTCTCCAAGTACAAAATGTCTGTTGATGAAGGTCAGCTGGTCATGTCTGAGTGTCCGAAATCAGAGACAGCTGCCTGCCTGCCTCTGTGCTCAGTCAGTCATTGACTTACCAGAAGGAACCTTCTCAATAAACTACAATGCTTATTTAAATGGAACCATGCACCAAAATAAATAAAAAATGATTATTTATACATTTATTTACTCTTTTGAAAGAGTCCATTAAACGCCATTTAATTCATTTTACCACTTAGAGATCCACACACAATTTAATAGGATATCATAGGCAGCGAAAGACACATCTACATGATCTAATTCGACTATCCACTGCTTGTGAAAGCAGCTTTAAGCAGTTTATAGATGATTATGCTACAGTCTTCTCAGGAAATGGATCTTAAGTCCTGATTTCAACACACAATCTCAATGATTCTACAAGGCAAATAACAGTAAACAGCACACAAGTGATAATCCCTAAGTCCACAGGGTTCACAAAAAGGCATTAGTTACAAAGACATTTCTGACTTTTCTCACTTCAGTGGCTAGTTTTCTGAACAATAAGTTCACAGAGGAGACAGCATTAAAAATTCAAAATTTACAAAACAACTTTTGACCAAAAATGATGACGTAAAATTAATATGAAATGTTTTGCAATATTTCTTGGTCAATAAACAAATATGCTATTATGTGACAGTGGCCATGTGAACAACAACTCTCAGATTTCAATGACTCACATTTGAGTTCAACTTTCACCCAAACATTGAGAGGACAATGAAATAAAGCATTGTCACATTTTATACACAGTTTATAAACAAAGCTTTGCCTTCACAGGAATAAAATTATATTTTAAAATGTATTAAAATTATATAGTTATATTACTATTTCACATTATTATTGTTTTTTTTACTGTATTTTTGATCAAGTAAATGCAGCCTTGGTGAGCATAAGACACTGTATAATTGAATAAAAAATCTTACCCCAAACTATTGAATGATAGTGTATAATGTTAATATAGTAATTTATATAAATACATTTGAAATGTACAGACTAGAGACACCTTTAATAGGTTTATTCTGCATTTTTGTACTCTGATTCACACTGTCTTCTCCAGTCTACCAAAGGGATTTAGTGCTTTAATGCTAAAACAGCACCTGTTGTGAGCCTCACTAGTCATGTTATGGGCAAGGGGAGGACATTAGACAGATGAGAGCAAAAAGTGAAAAGAAAAAAAAAACATTTGCCAAGAGAATGAACCAATTTTTAGATCCCCAGCACATTGTCAAGAAAACATGGTAACGTTTATGGACATAGACAAGTTGTGGTGGAACAAAGCTAATAAGAAAATTGTGTACAACCAAGACAACATTCCTTCAAGAGAATATGTTGCCAGTGGAGGAAACTGGTTTTTCATAACTTAAGCTTTAACAGGAACATGCAGATAAACTCACTTTAGAACATTTTGTGCACAAAAAAAAAAAAAATTTGAAATCAGAGAGAAAAGCAAAATTTTATATTTCTTATTGCTTTTTAATTCTAATGTCTGAGTCATATCCAGACCATCTGCTCATTTTTTTTATATTATTAGACCTATTACATAGTAGCAGTAAAGAGAGGGGGGTGAAGTGAAAGCATTATTCTCCATCCACATGTCACTATTTTGATTTTGATCGGATCACACCAGGAGTGTTGAAAAGGACACATTCCAGCAGATCTCACCAAGGGTGAACTGAGGAGCCGCACACTGCTGTTAGTCCAAAGCCTTCTGTTATTAACTTTATCTGTGCCGGAGCTGCCACTGAAATATTTTACTCACAATGCCCTCAGGGATAATTCTGTGATAGCATCTGGACCTAATTAACCCTGCAGTGAGTGCGGCCACATTAGAGGCTCGAGTGACGGGGCTTTCAAAGCTAACACATAAATGCTGCTTCTGGCTCAGGTTGGGAATACTATGTTCGAAAAGCAGAAATACAACAGAGATCAAAATCTTGTCAATCAATTTGCTCTGGTGGTATTTTTACAATTAACTCTTTCCAAATGAAAATGAATTTCATCTGTTATAAGACACGTGAACCAGTGACAATCAAAGCATAGTAGCTCAGAGTATATTTTTTTAAACAGGAGTTTCTTATTTACTCAACAGAAGAACATCCAATCACTTGAGACAATGGTGCTGTACTATCCAAGCACAAGAATCTTGCACTCAACTCAACGGAGACAAATAATCGTGCCTTCTGCAGAATCTCACTGTCACTTTTTCCTGCTTGTCAAAATCCTTGCCTTGTAGGCTGAACAGGTCATGATTTGCCTTCTGGGCCTGTGTGCTTAAACCGTGAACTCTTTCTACTTGGTAAAGACCATGGTACGACATGTACATATTGGTCTTTAGTTATTAGTCAGGTCAGAAAGTGTTCGTTTAGAAAACAGACTTCGCCTCACAAGCCAAGAGCAAAATTAACCTGGGTCTCCAGACTCAACTATCCAATCTAAATAAATACAAAAACAGATCAGACAGATGAATTGACTAGGGGCTTGGGGGTGGGGACCAGAGTCTGTTCGCCATCAATTCATTTGGTCGGTGTGAAAGTGGTTTTCTCAACTCGAGTTTGCACCAGCGAACTGAACCCGTAATCTCTGGAACAGGAGATATGGGGTGTAGTTAAAAAATTGTTGGTATGGTTTACAGTTGTTATGAACATGATCTACAGTTGTGGCCAGAATTATTGGCACCCTTCATAAATATGATCAAAGATGACTCTAAAAATAAATCTGCATTGTTTATCCTTTGATCTTTAATTTATAAAATTAGCAAAAATCTAACCTTTCATTGAAGGAAAAGAATTGAAAGTGGGGGGAAAATAACATTAAGAAATAAATGTTTTTCTCCAAAACACGTTGGCCACAATTATTGGCACCCCTAGAATTTATGAGTAAAATATCTCTGAAGTATATTCCCATTCATATTTACATTTTTTTAGCCCACCAGGGTGATCATGAACATGAAATTGTCCAGCCATGATAAATATCATGAGGAATAAACATGAAGAAACACAAAGGCCAAATTCCCTTAATCATTCATGAGAAAAAACAAAGAATATAGTTCTGATGTGCAGCAAAAGATTGTTGAGCTTCACAAAATAGAAAGTGGCTGTAAGAAAATACCTAAAGCATTGAAAATCCCCATTTCCACTATCAGGGCAATAATTAAGAAGTTCCAATCAACTAAAGATGTTACAAATCTGCCTGGAAGAGGACGTGTGTCTAAATCGTCCTAATGCGCGGTGAGGAGGAATGTTTGAGTGGCCAAAGACTCTCCAAGGATCACAGCTGGAGAATTGCAGAGATTAGTTGAGTCTTGAATCTCAGAAAGCCTTAAAAAAAAGCACCTACATCCCCACAAGTTGTTTGGGAGGGTTTCAAGAAAAATCCTCTGCTCACATCCAGAAACAATCTCCAGCATATTCAGTTGTCAGACAAGACAGGAACTTCAAACGGGACCGGCTTCTATGGTCAGATGAAACTAAAAGAAGAGCTTTTTGGCAGCAAATCCACCAGATGGGTTTGGTGCACACATGGATAAAAAGTGCCCCATGCCCACGGTTAAATATACTGCTGGATCTTTAATGTTGTGGGCCTATTTTTGTGCTGGAGGTCCTGAACATCTTATTCAGATATATCGTATCATGGATTCTATCAAATACCAACAGATAAAAAATCAAAACCTGACCGCTTCTGCTAGAAATCTTATAATGGGCTGTGGTTGGATCATCCGTCGGGACAATGATCCAAAACAAACATCAAAACCAGTAAAAAAATGTGTCACTGAGCACAAAATGAAGCTTCTGACATGGCCATCCCAGTCCCCTGACCTGAACCCTAAAGAAAATGAGTGGAGGGAACTGAAGAGAAGAAGCACCAACATGGAGCTGGGAATCTGAAGGATCTGGAGAGATTCTGTATGAAGGAATGATCTCTGATCTCTTCTCAGGTGTTCTCCAAACTCATCAGGCATTATCGAAGAAGACTCAGAGCTGTTATCTTGGCAAAAGGAGGTTGCAAAAAGAATTGAATAAAAGGGTGCCAATAATTGTGGTCAACGTGTTTTGGAGAAAAAGATTTATTTCATAATGTTATTTCCCCCCCACTTTCAATTCTTTTCCTTCAATGAAAGGTTAGATTTTTGCTTATTTTATAAATTAAAGATCAAAAGGATAAACAATGCAGATTTATTTTTAGAGTCATCTTTGATCATATTTATGAAGGGTGCCAATAATTCTGGCCACAACTGTATGTGTATAAAAGTGACAAAAACATGAATAAAACAGTAAATCTGGCATCTTCTCATCTAGAGTCCACCTACAGCTGCCATAGTTAAAAC
Organism: Anabarilius grahami; assembly: GCA_003731715.1. NCBI lineage: Eukaryota > Metazoa > Chordata > Actinopteri > Cypriniformes > Xenocyprididae > Anabarilius > Anabarilius grahami. Next base: position 2,306,797 of record RJVU01072567.1, on the reverse strand, counting down.
AAATATGAAAACAAATGTCTGAAAATTTCCAAGCATTTCACACAAATAAGATTATCACTGTTTAGATTAATGAATGTGACCCAGTAATACTTTACAATAAGATTCTATTTTATGAAAAGGAAGTTCAGGAGAACAGCATTTTATTACATTATAAATGTCTTTACTGTCAGTTTTGATCAATTCAATGTGTCCTTGCGGAATAAAAGTATTAATTTCCTTCCAAAAAAAAAAAAATACTGGTAGTGTATATTAAAACAACTTTAAAGGCACAGTATGTAGAATTTTCACCACTAGAGGTCGCCTATTCAAAACAAAGGCGTAGCTTGATGACGCCGAGTTTGAGCGCGGAATCTTGGGAGATGTGGTCTTCACCTCACAGCCGGTGCAAAAGAATCGAGACAGGACTCAGGCAAAAATCATGTTCATGGATGAGATTATTAACGTTACTGTAGTATGAAGCAGAGCTGGACCGAGTGTTGTGGGAGCTGAACGAGACCGCTGGAGAGATTGCTAATGAGAGGCGATCGCGACACACGGCTCGACAGCAGAGGAAATTGTATTATGCCAGAGTCGTCGCTTAATAAAGCTGCATCTGATTATGTTAGCTATGTTAGCTACTTGACAAAATAGTGTTTTGGTAAAAGCATGGTACTAGCGAAAAATCAAGAAAACTAGATTTAAACAATAAGACTAAACATGTTGAGCTATATAACAATAATTCGTTTTCTGTCTATCAATGTAACCAAACAGTTGTTCCCTTGTCTAATAAAACGTAATATATTAAAGTGTCTTTGGTGTTTCTACAAAATAAAATCGGAAATCGAGGGTAACGTGGGTATGACGTTACTGATAGGCGATGCACAGACAGTCGGACACGTCCATGTCCTGGTTAAAAATTGGTTATTTCTCTGTATTTAAACATTCTTAGAAACATTTGGGATACTGTACGTACACAAGTCAACAAAATATATAACACTGTTTTAGTGGTTTTTGGATATTTTAATCCAAAAATCCTACATATTGTGTTATTTATAAATTAATTGACATGTAATTGTATATGTATTATAAAAAAAAAAGGAAAAAAAAAGAATGAACAATTCTTATCAATTAACTTTAACCTTGATTAATCAATTCAGCAAAAAAAAAAAAAATTCATGTTAGTTCATGATACTGTACCTCATGCATTAACTAATGTTAACGAACTGTATCTTGTTGTAATGTGTTACCCGTAACCCTTGGATCATGACCTATAATAATCCCTTTAATTGTGTATAAGTTCTCATACCTCCACTGAATAGTTGGGGTGTGGAAAGAGCACTGGCAAATTTGGCCAACATCACGCGGAGTTAAAATCCTCTTACAAAATCCGTGGTGTTCAGGTCTGAACACATCTGTACAAGCTGCTAAAGATTTTAGCTGTTACCTCACGGCCTGAAAACATACCTGGTATATTACAATAATAGTTCACAAAGGTGTGGTGCTGACTACAGTACAGCAAATTATGTCACTGGCCTTATCAGTAGTGCCGGGAATACTGTCAAAGAGGAGTTCAGGATAAAGGAGCGCTTTATTAAGAAGCCTACGCGCAATCTGTGCCAGCAGAGGTCAGGTCCATGGATTTCTGCAGAAAATTCTTATCCCCTTGCATGTTTGTATCCATCTCGGCCTATTTATAAAACAATATTTCTAAATAATTTGTTTTATAAATAATGTCTCTAAATTCATAAACCTAAATTCATCCTGATAACGATTCATACACCAACAATGTAGGCCTACCTTATAAAAAAGATCAATACAGTTAGTCATGATGCTTTTTTGTCTTTCTTTCCTGTTGCTCCATACAAAAGAAAGCTGCATCTGTTTTCTCTGGGGGAAAAAAACACCAAAGCTCCTGTGTATGGAAGTGTGACACATTCAATGTCTGGAGTGTCGGGTACATGGGAAATTCCTCAGAATTAAATCAGAAGTTCTAAATGTTCTACATTTCAGTCAATGTTAACAACAAGAGGGTGACAATAGTATGTTTCTTGGCATTTCTGGACCCCATACCACACAAACAGATTTTTTTTAGCAGTTGAGCTCCAATCTGCACTACATTACATTGATAAACAGCTGTATTTTTCCCTTTAACCCTTTAAGACCTGAAGGCTTTTTTAGAGTTTTTTTTCTGAGCGACACACACAAAAGTAAAGACTCATAACTCCAAAACAGTAGCAAGGAGAGTCATAAGGAATCATTTGATAGAACACTTTTTAAATTTTAAGAAAATATAAATTACATTACATTTGGACATTTTCTTGCTGAGAAACAGCTGTTAAAAGACAAAAAATATATATAATTTTTTTTAATAATTTTTCTTTTTTTTTTCTTTGACATGGAATAACTCAGGAACGCAATAAGATCGGATAAAAATTCTTTTTTGGTGATACTCTCCTACATGTGAGCTGCATCTGGTTCAAATTTCGTGTTGATAAAGTATAGTTTAATAAATTGTTATTCATTTTTACCGCAGCCAGGTGGCGCCAACGGGCGGTAATCTCCGGTTTAGAGGCTGTGCTATTTTTGTTGTAAACGCATTTCACAATGGCAGTGATGTCTCGCGCATATATACTTCAATGAGTGCTAGACATCACTGTCGTTGTCAGAGCACGATCAGACATCACCAAGCGAATGCTGAACGCAGTTGGACATAGTGGTGTTTTAGAGGTAAAAAAATGATATAAATACTGTTCGGTTTCTCGCACAAACCGATCGTTTTGTGTCTTAGGACATCAATGTGCCGTCACGAGCCGCAGGGTTTAATTTGGATTCGTCTGTGCATGTTTATTGACTCTTATAGATTGTGTGACCATTGACTCGCATTATAAGACTGACAGACATCAACGGTTGGAGTTAAAAATCATCATTTGTGTTCTACAGAAGAAACAAAGTCACCTACATCTTGGATGCGCTGGGGGTAAGCAGATAAACATCAAATTTTCATTTTTGGGTGAACTATCCCTTTAACATCCAAATCAGCCAAATAAGTGAGTGTTGTAAAATGCAGTCTAATGTTGCTAAACTCCGGGATTTGCTTGATATTAAAGAGTTTTATTAAAAGCGCATTAAGTTGCGAAAAAGAGATAGGCCTACTGTTCCCTAGGTGGCTTTCTGTGCTCGCACTCCATGACGGGGCAGAACGCACATAAGCAAAGTATACTGTGGGCTTCGGATATGCACCTAAATGGACAAATAGCCTGTGGAGAAAAAAATTCTGTTTTGGCGAGTATTCTCGTAAACACAGTCGGTTATTTCTTAAGTGAATGTGAACAGTTGAGAAAGAAAACACGTGTGTAACAGTATATTGGATCCGTGCAGTGACAGCAGCCTAATAAACCTTCTGCAGTCTGTAAGTAATGTCACTCACTGCTCTTGAATGAATAACTTTTGTAGTTGTAATAAGGATTAGTCTATTTTTAATGCACAGCAGTGTTATTTTACATTTGATTACTTTATTCAGTTTCTATTGTAGGCTATTACTTATCTGAATACCAATGTTAGCACATCTTCCTGTTCTTTTGTATTTTTTTATAATTCATTTCTTTGTTCTTGTTGTATTGCTGAATGTTTACTTGTCCTCTGTAGCTGTTTTAAGGACCTTTTACTTACATTAGTTAATCTAGTATTAGTTTTTGCTGAAGTAACTGTGAAACTTTGATCATATCGCCCACCAATAATCGTGTTAAATAATCATGATTTCAATATTGGCCAAAATAATCATAACTATGATTTTTGCCATAATCAAGCAGCCCTAATTGGTAGTGTAAAAACAGAAAAAACTGCAGCCTAACCTTGTTTCTGTACAGTAAATCTAAGTGGCTTAACAGGGAACATTAAATCCATAACTTGTTTTTCTCACCGGACGCGATACAAACCGATTGAATGGATTTGTTCTCAATCTTGCTGAGTAATGCTGCATGCATCTCCTTCTTACCAAACCCTAATGCTAATTTGCAAGGCATTTGAATCCATTGTGAAGCTTAAACTTTAAATCAGCTCAACATAATCTCATCATCAAAAGTTGTGACTGGCAGATGACCCAATAGCATAACACTGTTCCACATTCAGACTTGCTTAACCGCATGAATGAGAGAAACAAAGGGCCGTCTGGTGGACCTCCCAGCCACTTTGACTGGAATGATCCTCAAAAAAGGGGTTCCTCCATTCCAAGAGCGTTACGTAACATCTGTGCTGCTCCAGTGCAGGGTCTTGTGTGCAGCAGGCTTCAGTTTATTTTAACAAGCTCCCGTCTAAGAGCCCTTGATTGGCATGACACAATAACAGTAATTAGTAAATCTTGTGGGTGGCCTGCAAGAACGAATCAGCTGTAGGGTTTAAATCTTCTTCAGACGTTTGTATTAAAGGATTAGTTCACTTTAGAATTAAAATTTTCTGATAATTTACTCACCCCCATGCCATCCAAGATGTTTATGTCTTTCTTTCTTCAGTTGAAAAGAAATTATGGTTTTTGAGGAAAACATTCCAGGATTTTTCTCCATATAGTGGACTTCAATGGCTACCAACGGGTTGAAGGTCCAAATTGCAGTTTCAATGCAGCTTCAAAGGGCTCTACACGATACCAGCCGAGGAATAAGGGTCTTATCTAGCGAAACAATCTGCCATTTTCTAAAAAAATTAATAAAATTGATATACTTTAACCACAGATGCTCGTTCTGCACTAGCTCTGCGATGCAGCACATATTACAGTACGTAATCACGTTGGAAAGATCACGCGTGATGTAGGTGAAAGTACCGAATACCACACCACACTTTTCGTTCATTTGATTTCTATTCATACGCATGCGAATGCTGGAGACCGGAAGCGCTAGCTCATGCAAAGAAGATTCACATTTCACTGCATTCCAAAGTGCAAGATTTGTGAACTCTGACGTACAAATTCTTGTCACGTGAAGACATGCGACCAAAAGAAGATTGACATGTCATGGCATGAACTCAAGAACACAAACTTTAAAGCTGCTGGTTTGCAGTATTGTAGGAAAGTGGAGTAGATTGTATATTTTTACATTTTAGATTTATTATTATTTGTTATATGTTGAATTATGTTTTTACACAAGATTCTGAACAGTGTGACATCATATCACAACTGATGCAGTGTCCGAATAAATTTTGCATGATCAAAGTCTACTAGTGTGACCGCCGCTTAAGAGAGCAGGACATGTACACAACATCCTAAAAAGGCATACATTAAATATATCCTCACACATTTGGAAACCAAAAACTAGGAACAGACTAAAACAAAGCAACTCAGCCAGCAAAGCGAGGTACTGTAGGCCGCTCTAATCCACCTAAATATTTCAAACAAAGGCTCATCTCTTCAGAGAAGCACTTCGTCTGAGAGTAGTGGAGAGAAGAGAGTCACAGGATCTTACCGATGTCAAAACAAGCTTGATAAGTGTTGAGAGCTTAGTTTCAGACCATTTACATCCACCTCATACTGAGAACAGAGCCACAAAGCCACCCAATGGCACCAACTTATGGGTCACCTAAACTTTCCCAGGAATCAATGTCAGAGGCTGCACCTTTTACCCGCTCATCACCTCACTTGGGCTTGGGTTACACCTGTCTACACATCCTCACAGAGTCTGAGAACTTCTATTGCTCTCATCATTGTTCTTTGTCTGAGATCGGAAAGCTGAGGTTGACAGACTAAATATACAGTATGCTATGAATTATCATCTTTATTTATTGTACAAGTGTTTTCTACAGTGTGTGCAAACCTTTTATAAATACCTTTCTTACAACAGTCTGGAAACTACAGCATGGAGAAAGTTTCTAATTTCTAAATGGACATACTCCCTTGAAAGTTATTAGCAAACAGTTGCCCTTCCAACGAGAAAAAAAAGTACACTTCCATAATGTACTTAAAGTGCTCTATTTTCGCGCACTAATTTTGTACTTAAGATACAAAAAATTCTTCTTTAGTACTTCTTAAGATAATCTTAAGAACATCTAAATGTACTCAACTGTCCTATTTTGAGACACCATGGATATGAATTAAAACATACTATCTCTGTATTTAATTTAACGTATTTAGTTACCGCTTGTAGTACACTTGTGGTAACTAAACATTTTTTTTTTATACAGATATAGTATGTTAAAAGCTCGTTTTAGCTCATATGCATGGTGTCTTTGTCTTTGGTTTTTTTTCCCCTGGGTTCCAGCAAACAAAATTGGAATATTTATTATAATAAAATAAAATATTCAAGAAACTGGCTAATTTAAATCTCAAGTAAATTACTAAGTATTAAATTAATTGAGTTAATGTCAAATATAGTTACTTTAACCAAATAATTTACATGTATCAATTCAGAATATGTAGACTTGCGCTATCATGATATCGGATTTAAATTTTGTAAAGACATTTTTTTATAAATAATAAATAATGCTATCAGTCAACTTGAAGGGTTAGTTCACCCAAAAATGAAAATTCTGTCATCATTTACTCACCCTCAGGTCATTCCAAATCCTCAAGACTTTCTTTCATCTTTGAAACACTGTTTATATTATATTATATTATATTATATTAATTCGGATCGTTTTATACTGTAAAACAGTCGTGTCTCTTCAGAAAATTATGACTAAACCGCTCAATTCATATGGATTAGTTTTACGATCTCTTTACGAACTTTTTGAAGTGTCAAAGTGGTAATTGCGTGGACTGTCAATGGAGAGACAGAAATCGCTCACATTTTATTAAAAAGATCTTCATTTGTGTTCCGAAGATGCACAGAAGTCTTTCAGGTTTGGAACAATATGAACGTTGAGTAAATGACAGAATTTTCATTTTTGGGTGAACTAAACCTTTAATCTTTAACTGTTTCACATGTGTTTTCTTAACTTTTTTTTTGGCCAATGAATCACACTCAAAATGTGAGTATAGAGAAGCAGAGAGAGAACCTGTAACCATAACTGTACAAAAGCATTTAAAAAGAACTCACCTGTGTCAAAAAGACAGTTACTGGTCTGGATTATTTACTATATACTGTATTATTATATATGTATAGTAATAACACGATATTGATATTTCTTTTTTTTTAAGATCATGGTCATCGTCAATAACAGTATATTGTGATACCCCTGAAGTGCACTATTCAAGAGATTGTAAAAATTCAATTTGTTGAAAATTTGTCATACAAATGAAATGTGTAAATCTTTAAAACTAATTTTTTAGTGTACCAAATAGCTCCAGATGATCATAGATGCCAAATGAGTTGTGAATAACTCTAAATGCTAAAGTGTGTACAGCTGATGTGAGATGTTTCAGTTCTCAATGGGGCTTCTGTTACACATCACATGCTTACTGATCTGTGACATAATTTCTTACGCCAGATCTTTGCAGAGGCCCTGAGCTCTCCATGAGAAGTAGCCTGCGATCTTCCACATGACTTGGAAATGGTTGGTTTGTGGAACCCCACTGACTGTAGATCACATCTTTCCTCCAAGAGGTTGGAGGTCAAGAGAGAAGGATTGGCTTTTCAGCTCTTGTTGTATGGCTTCAGTAGAACTGTGATACAGTGTTTTATGGACTACTTTATGATGCCTTTATGGTACTTTCTTAAATCTTAAAGCTTGAAAGAAGTTTTGATGCAACACGAGGACAAATAAATTCATTTTTTGGTGAAAATCTCTCACATGCTACCCTTTTGGCCTCACTTGAAAAGCTTTGACCACTCATGTAACCATTAATTTGTTTTTCTCTCTCACTATCTACTTGTTAAGACGTGATGTAAGGAATATTGTTTCCAGGTCCAATCCTCTACTCATTTCAATTGAGAATACTATCTCAACAGTCATTGATGAGCAATGCAGGTTTCTCAGTATCCCGAACACCAATATTTTAATGATTCATAAACGACGAAACACTGTCTGGCCATCTGAGATTTTTTTATAAAGACACATTTAGGACCATGATTATATATTTGTTCACCATTTGTTGTTTGCATTTGACATCTGATAGAGCTTATGGACCTGAAATGGTGGCATCAGACTTAAAGGATTAGTTCACTTTCAAATTAAAATTTCCTGATAATTTACGCACCCCCATGTCATCCAAGATGTTCATGTCTTTCTTTCTTCAGTCGAAAAGAAATTAAAGTTTTTGAAGAAAACATTCCAGGATTTTTCTCCATATAGTGGACTTCAATGGCCTCCAAACGGTTGAAGGTCAAAATGACAGTTTCAGTGCAGCTTCATAGGGCTTTGAACGATACCAGATGAGGAATAAGGGACTTATCTAGAGAAACCATCAGCCATTTTCTAAAAAAAATTTAAAATTATATACGTTTTAACCATAAATGCTCATCTTGAACTAGCTCTCTTCTTCTTCTCTATTAGAATTCCAGCAGTGTAGATGCTCCTAAGTGTATTACTGCCCTCCACAGGTCAAAGTTTGAACTAATTGTCATATACAATATACTAGTGCAAGTATATAACAATTAGTTCAAACTTTGACCTATGGAGGGCAGTAATACACTTAGGCAGCATCTACACTGCCAGAATTCTAATAGAGAAGAAGAAGAAGAGAGCTAGTTCAAGATGAGCATTAATGGTTAAAACAAATATAATTTGTAATTTTTTTTAGAAAATGAGTGATGGTTTGTCTAGATAAGACCCTTAATCCTCGTCTGGGATCGTGTAGAACGCTTTGAAGCTGCAATGAAACTGTAATTTTGACCTTAAACCGTTTGGAGGCCATTGCAGTCCACTATATGGAGAAAAATCCTTGAAATTAATGTTATCAAAAAACTTAATTTCTTTTCGACTGACGAAAGAAAGACATGAACATCTTGGATGACGGGGGTGCGTAAATTATCAGGAAATTTTAATTTGAAAGTGAACTAATCCTTTAGGCAGATACACCTTACTAGGCCTTATACTGGGGTCTTTCCAATACCATCCTGACTGTATACTTGTGAAACAGTAGCAGAGAAAGTTGAAGACAAGCACATGTTAAACATCTAATTTTAGAGCGACTGTTTTTGTGCTCCATGAGTAAAACTGTAGCAGGTGGTTGCGTGTAGCTCATTTAGTTCGGCAGATGTTTTGTGAATGACAGACACTCTTGGGCATCTTTGATTACGGCGGTCTTGAACAACCACTTTATAAGCCTGAAATCTCAAGAATTGCACCCATGACACGGACAAAGTTTCATCGTGTGCATTAGGTCGAGGCCAATCCTTAGCCTCGGGCGCTAACACACCCACACTCCCAAATCTTATTTCCTTTCAACGTGGTTGAGTGAAAGTGGAACATTCCAGACTGCCAGACTAAAAGGTGAGAGAGCACAAGCAGTAAACACACTGTCACATGCTCCTGCTCCTTCCTGTCTAACCCTCTCTGTTTTCATTGCGACTCTATCCTGGACCAAGAAGCCAAAGGAGAAGCATATCCACGAGTCGCCGCTTAGCAGAGCGCAGCTGGAATTTTCTCACTGCCTACCCGAACAACACCGTAATAGACCATCCAACAGCTTGTCTGTCAGCACAGCTCTGTTTACCTGAGACCCCTCGTTGCTTCATTGCGGGACCACTGAAAAAAGTCACTTCCTGTGTAAATATGGATTTTAGAGATCTGTAAAGGGAAACAGACCTCGGAGAGGAAATTCTGAATAGCTTGCAATCAACCTCATATCCCCTCTCTCATCCGATTAGCGTTTTTAGCATAGCATTCCTTTCTTTGTGCACCCGTTTGACCTTCTTGTGTCAGACATGTATCATGGAAAAAAATACTATCAGACTCTAATTTGTCTTTGCTTCCTGTTATTTGGAACATTCCATGAACAAACTTTGACTGTATCAGTGCTGCTAATGAGGCTCCACACTTGTTTTCCATCGCTTTGATGTTAATGGTATGCAAAATGCTGACTAATGACTTGAGAGCATTGTTGCTTTATACAAACAACTGCCAATAGGAGGACAACAACAGACAGATGATTACAGTAAATGTAACGAGTCAGAGAATACAGGGTAGAAAACGAATTCAGGTATGAATGGCAAAACATTGGCCCAAGTTACCTGAATTCACCCTATAAATAAAGGTTATTTTATGCTGGCACTTGTTGACTGCTGAGACTAGGGTTAGGGTAAGATGTTTTGGCTGGAATGCATGGCTCTGCAGTGCAGTTCTGTGTCTGTTATGCAATCCCATGTGCTTCTCTCAAATGTGAAGCATTCTGGTCAGTGAAAAGGAGAGTTATTGAGAGTTATCAGGACCCTTATCACCGTTGCGTTCTTCAGTGAATTAGTGTTTAACCCAATGTTGAACAATTGGCCCTCTAAGAGAACTGTAGTACAATAAGTTGCTTGTATAAAGAAGCATTCAATACCAACAACCTTAATGATGCCTGTTGTTAATAAAAAATAAATAAAAATATGCTTCATAAAATGTCGGCTGGAAACTACCCACGAGCTGGATGATAAGATTATTATAATGTCCAGCAGCTCCCATTTTTTAAATTGAAAACTGTTTTCTAGCAACTGTATCCAAGAAAATTGTGAGCACATCAGAGAAACATTCACAATTGAACCCCAAGAGCAAAATGGTGCTACTGATTACTCTGCTTAGTGTGCCGTTTAAGCCACACCAAACTAAAGAAAGTTGAATGAAATCATTTTTGTTTGGTGGAAATAAATCTGTTTCTGCCTAAATGTCTGTTATAACCTGCGGTTCTCAATGGCACTTTCACTGAAGACACGCAAGGTTTAACATATCTCATTAGCCAAGCCTTGTATCTGAACCACTGCTGTACTGTGGTGTGCTGCTGAGAGGCTACATCATTTGTTTTGTGTAGAAGGCAAGCTCTTTTGAGCTCTTTTAGCAAAAATCCGATTTTTTTGCATATCCAGATTTCATCCAGATGGGTTTTTGAAAGTCTGGACAGCAAAAAAAAACACATGAAATCTGATTTTTTCAAATCTGATTCAAAGCACATATGGAGGAAATTCCAATCAGATTTTTACAGATGCGTCTCAGTCTGGATGCTCTGGCTGCTCAAATCAGATTTCAAACTGTCTTTTGCATCACTCTTAAAGCGATACACAATGATAACATCAAAACACTGCAAGTATTCAAACACAGTTCAAAAGGTATGTCCAAAGATTTCGTCATTTTCCTGTGCGACGGAGGAGTTCTGCACCGCAACTCGACAGGGCACTTATTTGGAGAGCAAGATGATGCACCATAATTTTTCCTACATCCATTTTGAAAGCCTCGTCACATATTTGTGTACACCAATGTCATTACCAAAGCAACCCATGGAGGTTGGTTTTGTCTGGACACACAAATCTTATTAGATCACTTACAATTAATAGTGTGGACAGTCTGCCTGGAAAGATCTGATTTGAGAAAACAACCTGATTTGCCTGCAGTCTGAACATAGCCTTAGGGTCTCTAATCAGAATCTGTTTAGCCCAAGCCACAGAGTCTTCCTCCATCATGATCTTACTATTTTCTTTAACAATCCCAGCAGTGAATGAGGGAACAAAGATAGAGACTAAACACATGTATACCAAAAAAATCTGTCACTGAAATGGCCTCAATCCTAATGGCAGACAAAGTTTAAGAAAACAGTAGGTGCAGACAGATGTAATCTGATCAGCTCTGTCTGGCCATGTGCCTTTGTCATTGCTCTGGTTTAAGTTATCTGCTTTATCTAGTCAGTTCTTCATAAAACTAATAGCTTTATACAGATTTATATTCCATATTAAAGGAAAGTTTCACCCAAAAATGAAAATTCAGTTTACTCACCCTCATGTCGTTCCAAACCTGTATGAGAAAATTACATTTTTCATATTATAAATTATTGTTATTATTTTTATAACTAATTTATATTTTCTGTAAAATTCTTAAGGATTAAAAGTGTTTTTAAAAAATAGACATATATTCATGTTAGTATAAATATTATTATAATGGGCTAAGATGTATCTAGTCTAGTAAAATGCATAACTCAATATAATGTGACCATTTAAAATGAGACAAAAGATGCACATGATAAATGTATCATTTACGCTAAATAAATTATATTTTATTTACCATTTATAAAATTATATTTCTTGCTTATTGATGAACTGTGTATGAAATCATAATCTTTCCTGGCAAAACATTAGCCAGGAATTATTAAATGAAGTGCATTTATTCCTTGAAATGGTGAAAACAATTAAAAATGGTGAAAACAATTAAATTCAATCCTAAATGTACATACCTTGAATAATTTTAATATATTTTCCTGCTTGTGAAATAAAGAAAATATATACCTGCATTTACTCATAGATATGAGAAGTAACAAGTGAGAAGTTTGCCAGGAAGACCATTAGTGTGCAATCATGTGTTCAAGTGGAAAGAGAACCTGCCAACACCATGTCTTGTCATACTTATTGATGATAATGAGGGTTGGATCACTGACTCCAAGCTGCTATAGATTACAGACCCTGACCCTTTATGTCGACTCAAATTCAGGCCTTAGGAAACAACTCTTAACATAACCCAACAAATCAATGTCAAAATGTCTCTCCTTTTTTTTTTACACAGAAAATTTAGTTCTCTATATCAACCCAAGGCAATGATCAATGGCATAGAAACATGCTCTGGCCTCCCCGGCACCGAGTCTCCTTAAATGGTAGACACTGACAACAATAAATCACTAAAAGGCCGCTTTTTACATCTGTTCTGCCTTAATATTACAAAAATGTATATCAGAGATGCCCTGAGGGTGCTGTCATCACGTGTTCTGTGATGAACCCTACGGGGTCGAGTACTCCTGGCATGCGGTAGTAAAATTAATCATTAAGCCTGTGAACATGGCCATGAAAATAGCTTGTGGCACACCACATTCATAGCAGAGTCATTCTCCCCCCTCCAGTGATGTGCATGAGCCTCTCACCTGCAATCCTCCATCTGCGCTCTGTTTGAATGCTTTAATGACTTCAAATCATTTCACACTTTTAGAATACTACTCAAATAAAAAATATGCAATGTATTGTCTGCTTGCTGCTACATGCAGAATCTGCATATAACACAGACCTCACAACAGAGCTAAGCATAAACCATGCTAAATTTTACCACAGCAACTTCAACTATATCCTGGTGGTTGGTATCAGTATATTAGTTTTATGCAAAAGGGATGCAACGTGACTCACTATACTTCCTGAAGCACCAAAACATGTAAAGATTAAAGTAAACAAGCCTGAAGGCATGGCTTCGCTCGCTCATTAAAACCACTAAAACCTCAAAGCCGACTTGTCCACACTGGCAGTGATGGTGATGATGATGACTAATGTATTTATGTGGTTGTTTCTGACATGGCAGGTTATCCAACCACTGATTTTAAACATTCGACTGTGTGATGTACTAGGGAACCTGTGAGTTTCTCTGCCAAGTTAGAGCTGGTGGTCCTTCAAGCTTGACTTGTTGCTTAATTCTGGTGGACTAACTCAAAAAGGAAATAGTTGAACGGCACAGATAAATGCTCATAGTTAGGGGTCAGTGGTTAAAGTATTTTGATGAGAAATGACTATACAAAACACAAGAAGTGATGTAAGTCCAAGTTCAATGGGTTTGGGTGAACAGTATCTTTTTGATCTCCTTGGTTCCACCATGGTAGCCCTTGATAATCCAGGATGGTATAACTTAAGAGATGTTTCTTAAGCATATCAGCATATAAGAATGTTTTCTGAAGGATCATGTGACACTGAAGACTGAAGTAATGGATGCTGAAAATTCAGCTTTGCCATCACAGGAATAAATTACATTTTAAAATATATTATGAATTAAAATAACAGTTATTTTTTAAATTGTAATATTTCACAATATTACTGTTTCTACTGTATTTTTGATCAAATAAAGGCAGCCTTGGTGAGCATAAACGACATGATGGCGCCGCGCATGGCAGCCTCAGTGCTGAGCTCTTCAGTGTTTGTTCTGTTTGTGTTCGTTTTTCCTGTTTTTCAAACACCATCAGTTTTACCAGGGAGGAACTGCTGAACATTCGGCAGTACACACCACAAAATCTTTTACCGGATTTCGATTATTCAGACGTTTTGTTGAACGTTGTAGTCAGCGGAGCGGCAGCGCTGTTAAGACGCTTCAGGGCGCGCAGACGGGGGAAGCGCGCCGGAGCTCTCGTGAAACTCAGACAGCGCGGATTAAGAACGGCGCTCCCCAGCATCCATCTGGCAAATCTCCGTTCTCTGACCAACAAAACGGACGAACTCCTTCTGGAAATCTTAAGGATTTTTCAAACTCGGCTGCTCTGTGCTTCACGGAGACCTGGCTGAACGACGCCATTCCGGACAGCGCGTTAAGTCTGCCGGGCTTTCAGCTGTTCAGATCAGATCGCGACGCAGAATCAACGGGGAAATCACGCGGTGGTGGTACGTGCTTTTACATCAACGAAAGGTGGTGTTCAGATGTAACTGTGTTAAAGAAGACGTGCTGTCCAGATCTTGAAACACTCTTCATTAACTGCAAGCCGTTCTATTCGCCGCGGGAGTTTTGTTCGTTCATTCTGGTGAGTGTCTACATTCCTCCGCAAGCGCACGTGAGCTCAGCTTTACAGATACTCGCTGATATGATCACAGAGAGCGAGCAACAACACCCGGACTCTGTTCTAATCATTCTCGGGGACTTTAATAAAGCCGTTCTCTCACGTGAACTTCCAAAATACAGACAGCATGTTACTTGTCCCACCAGAGACAGTAATACACTGGATCACTGTTACACAGCAATAAGGGATGCATATCACTCTGTCCCACGGGCAGCTTTGGGGCTCTCTGATCACTGTCTAGTTCATCTCATACCGACCTACAGACAGAAACTAAAATCAGCTAAACCTGTAGCAAAGACTGTAAAGAGATGGACCACCGAAACAGAGCAGGCTTTACAATCCTGTTTCGAATGGACTGATTGGAGTGTTTTTGAAGCTGCTGCCAGCGATCTGGACGAGCTCACAGAGACTGTTACATCATATATCAGTTTCTGTGAGGATTTGTGCATTCCTACAAAGACTCATTTCACTTACAACAATGACAAACCCTGGTTCACTGCAAAACTCAGCCAGCTCCGTCAGGCCAAAGAAGATGCTCGCAGAAAAGGGGACAGAGTCTTGTACAAACAGGCCAAATACACACTGGAAAAGGAGATTAGAGTGGCAAAGAGGAATTATTCTGATAAACTTCGGAAACAGTTCTCTTCTAATGACACAGCTTCAGTGTGGAAAGGTCTAAAAGACATCACCAATTACAAGACACCATCCCCCAGCTCTGTGGCAAATCAACACCTGGCAGACGATCTGAACGAGTTTTATTGCAGGTTTGAGAAATCATCATCACCATCACCATCATCATCATCATCATCATCATCATCATCATCATCATCATCATCATCATCATCATCATCATCATCATCATCATCATCATCATCATCATCATCATCATCATCATCATCATCATCATCATCATCATCATCATCATCATCATCATCATCATCATCATCATCATCATCATCATCATCATCATCATCATCATCATCATCATCATCATCATCATCATCATCATCATCATCATCATCATCATCATCATCATCATCATCATCATCATCATCATCATCATCATCATCATCATCATCATCATCATCATCATCATCATCATCATCATCATCATCATCACCATCATCATCATCATCATCATCATCATCATCATCATCATCATCATCATCATCATCATCATCATCATCATCATCATCATCATCATCATCATCATCATCATCATCATCATCATCATCATCATCATCATCATCATCATCATCATCATCATCATCATCATCATCATCATCATCATCATCATCATCATCATCATCATCATCATCATCATCATCATCATCATCATCATCATCATCATCATCATCATCATCATCATCATCATCATCATCATCATCATCATCATCATCATCATCATCATCATCATCATCATCATCATCATCATCATCATCATCATCATCATCATCATCATCATCATCATCATCATCATCATCATCATCATCATCATCATCATCATCATCATCATCATCATCATCATCATCATCATCATCATCATCATCATCATCATCATCATCATCATCATCATCATCATCATCATCATCATCATCATCATCATCATCATCATCATCATCATCATCATCATCATCATCATCATCACCATTCACACCTCCAACAACCCCCCTCTCCCCCACACCTACAATTCAGTTCAGTGAAGATGATGTGCGCCAGGTCTTCAGAAAGAACAAGAGAAGAAAGGCACCAGGCCCAGACAGCGTTTCACCAGCCTGTCTGAAAACCTGCGCTGACCAGCTGGCCCCCATCTTCACACAGATCTTCAACAGGTCACTGGAGCTGTGCGAAGTCCCCTCATGCTTCAAACGCTCCACCATCATCCCCGTCCCAAAGAAACCCAAAATTACTGGTCTTAATGACTACAGACCTGTGGCTCTAACGTCTGTGGCCATGAAGTCATTTGAAAGACTGGTTCTGGCTTATCTGAAGGACATCACTGGACCCTTACTGGACCCCCTGCAGTTTGCTTACCGAGCAAACAGGTCTGTGGATGATGCAGTCAATATGGGACTGCATTATGTTCTCCAGCATCTGGACAGACCAGGGACTTATGTGAGGATCCTGTTTGTGGACTTCAGCTCTGCTTTTAACACCATCATCCCATCACTCCTCCAGCCCAAACTAACTCAGCTCTCCGTGCCCACCTCTGTCTGTCAGTGGATCACCAGCTTCCTGACAGACAGGCAGCAGCTAGTGAGGCTGGGAAAATTCTCATCCAGCACCCGCACCATCAGCACCGGCGCCCCTCAGGGCTGTGTCCTCTCCCCACTGCTCTTCTCCCTCTACACCAACGACTGCACCTCTAAAGACCCCTCTGTCAAGCTCCTGAAGTTTGCGGACGACACCACAGTCATCGGCCTCATCCGGGACGGAGACGAGTCTGCTTACAGACTGGAGGTTGAACAGCTGGCTGTCTGGTGCAGTCTTAACAACCTGGAGCTCAACACGCTCAAGACAGTGGAGATGATCGTGGACTTCAGGAGAAACCCCCCTGCTCTCCCCCCACTCACCATCATGAACAGCACTGTGACTGCAGTGGAGTCATTCAGGTTCCTGGGCACCACCATCTCACAGGACCTGAAGTGGGACATTCACATTGACTCCACTGTGAAAAAGGCCCAGCAGAGGTTGTACTTCCTTCGCCAGCTGAGGAAGTTCAACCTGCCACAGGAGCTGCTGAAACAGTTCTACTCTGCCATCATTGAATCCATCCTCTGCACTTCAATTACCGTCTGGTTCAGCTCAGCTACCAAATCTGACCTCAGAAGACTACAGAGGGTAGTCCGGTCTGCTGAGCGAATCATTGGCACAACCCTCCCCACTCTCCAAGAACTGTACTTATCCAGAGTGAGAAAAAGGGCAAAGAAGATCACTCTGGACCCCTCACATCCAGCACACTCCCTCTTTGAACTGTTGCCATCTGGTCGACGCTACAGAGCCCTGAGCACCAGAACGACCAGACACAGGAACAGTTTCTTCCCTCAGGCAATCCATCTCATGAACACTTGACAAACATGGAACACACAACACTATTACACATTATTTACTTAAAACACTTACTTATATTTCAAATTTGCACACATAACTGTACATACAATTGTCTATATTATATATATATATTTTTATTTATTTTTTTATTTTTTTTTTTTTAAATTTGTTTTTTTTTTTTTTTTTTTTTTTTTTTTTTTTTTTTTTTTTTTTTTATTTTTTTTTTTTTTTTTTTTTTTGCACTTTGTCTATCTTGTAAATTTGTATATTATTATTTTATTCTTTTTATTATGTGTCTTGTCTTGTCGCTGTCACTCTGTTGCACTGTGGAGCTTCTGTCACTAAAACAAATTCCTAGTATGTGTAAACAACATACCTGGCAATAAAGCTCTTTCTGATTCTGATTCATAAAAGACATATCGAAAGCCTTAACCTTAAAGGGATAGTTCACCCAAAAATGAAAATTCTATCATCATTTACTCACCCTAAAGTTGTTCCAAATCTGTATAAATTTCTTTGTTCTGTTGAACACAAAGGAAGATATTTTGAAGAAAGTTTGTAACCAGGCCACTTTGGGGCACCATTGACTTCCACAGTAGGAAAAAACTACTATGGAAGTCAATGGTGTCCCAAAACTGTTCAGTTTAACACATTCTTCAAAATATATTCCTTTGTGTTCAACAGAACAAAGAAAATTATACAGATTTTGAACAACTTAAGGGTGAGTAAATGATGATAGAATTTTCATTTTTGGGTGAACTATCCCTTTAAATCTTTCTGACCCCCAAATTTTGAATGGTAGAGCATATGTATTGTACACATTTCACTGTATATTCAATACAAAAATCCTAAGGTTAAGTATGAATACTTATGAGATCAGCCCCAGACTTTTTTTTTTATAGAATGAATATCACTCTAAATATGAGTTTTTTTAACAAAAAGACTTGGAATACTGGAGGCATGTGGTCAGCAGTGCGCATGGTATCCAGATGAGAGCATTTCTGTGAAATAGTGAAGGGGGTCGGGGTTAACGTTTCATAACCAACATCTACCCCACCTGACATGCTATGTTCCCTTTCACTGCTATTTCCAGCACTCTCCCTGACCTCCATCCAGAGCAGCTGGAAGTTGACTCACCTGCAGTCGAGGGAGGCAGATATTGGAAGACAGTTGGGAGGGAGGGGATTCCCAGCAACTTTGCAAAGATACAAAACACCTATGACAAAACCACACAGTAAATTCACCTTTAGACAAGGACGAACGCAGATGGCAGACATTCCAGACATTCCTAGCCATGCCAGTAGATACTCTTTCAGTGTCCAAACCCCATATTACTTTTGCTTGTCTTGGCAATTTTCCTCCAAACACTCTCAAGTATCTTCTGGGATATCTATTTTGTGTTTGTTCACACTGCTAATTTTCATCTGCCCATTTGTATGCAAAGAGCACATAACAATAGAAGCTCTCATTTACAAAGACACATGTGGACCACATGTGCAGTTTTTTCGATCCCAGCTTGTGCATCTCAGCTACTCTCAAGTCTCTAATCACTTCCTAAACAAGCTCAAACAGAGATCTGGTTGTTAATGTTATCTAAATATTAGTCTTCCACTAAACAGACTGTGCTCTCCAACAAGCTCTTCACCTCAGTTGTAAAAAAAGACACTTACTGTAATTCTGCTGCCTTGGTTTTCGTAAAGGAGGCTGGAAAGTCAAACATGTTGACCATGGTGCTACAAGAATTTTTTGCTTAAAAATAAAAATTGTGTCATTATTTACTCACCGTCATGTTGTTCCAAACCCATATGTTCTTATTTCTGTTTGCATCTTTTTTTATGGAATAAAAATATTTTTTTTGAAGAACATACGCAACCTTCTTTTCCAGATGACAAAAGGACAAAAAACTATATAAAAGTATCAAAAGAAGTCCTTATGAATTTTTCACTATGCCTGTTATTTGTTGAACATTAAATGTGGCATATTATCATATCTAATTCAGAATATTTAGGGGAAAAATGCAAGTCGTATAAATAACTTTTAGTGTGCTTTATTGGCCATTTTGAAGCTTGACAGCAATGTTAAGGCCTGTTCACACATTCTTGGGTGAAGTATTCCTTTAAATATCACTGCAGAATTTGTTAAGCCCAAAATATTTCATGTGAGATTTCTGAAATCAGCTTTGCATGTCTTGACTGTGTAACACATATCCTGCATAGCCAGAGTACTTATCTACTTTGGTTGTGAATGGCAGGTTCAGTGGCATTATGTGTACATGACAGCCAGACAAACAATACTTAGTCACCAAGACTTGAGCTTCACAGCAGTTAGCACAATGTTAGGCCCTCTAGCATGACATTTTGAGGCTTATTCCATCAGTGAGCAAGCACAAGACATCAATTATGGAAAATAAACCTCAAATAACTGGTCTGAACTTACTGCTGTTACTTGTCTCTCCGTTGCCTTGATAACAATGGTGAAACTTGACTTGGAGGCGTTATTTCCACTGCACAAAATAAACAGAAGACAGCACGTCATTCAAATGTTCTGTCCCTCACCTGCATTTACCTGCATGAAAGAGAGACCGATAACAAACAAAAACACAGACTAAATACACATAACTGCTGCTGTACTTGACAAATATAAAATAAAAATGTATTACGTAATTACCATTTTCACCGTGTTTATGCATGCAAGATTGCAATCTGCTGCTAACCTCTCTGAAAGCCATTGAAATTAGCGGACGAATTGTTCACTGAGTCGTATCTTCTCAGTGAATTGTTAGAACCGAGTCTATGGGTCTGACATGATAGTCTCGATTCAGATGAGCAATCCGATTGAACCGATTCATTGAACCAAACAATGGTCGAAATAGGAAGTTACTTTAATAGCAGAATATTTGGTTTTAATAAACAGCATTTATAAAAAACAAACAAACAAAAACGTGCAAAAACATTTTAAATATAATTGAATTTAGTATGTTTAATATGTTTGATAGCCATGTTTTGTCAAGAACCGTGTGATGAAGCAAATGAATCATTGAATCGTTATTAGGGTCTTTGATTCCCAATCCCAGCTGACTCAAGTGACTTGAGTCAAGTTGTGTTGAATTTGCATGTTATTTCCATGCTAGCGTTTTTCTCTTGTTACTTTGGTTTCAGAATTCAAAAAGATTTACAGTTGAGGTGAATTGGAGACTTAAATTGCCAGATGGATGTTTGAAACCGATTCGTGGAAACGAGTGTACAAATTTCCTACCACACTTGCAAACTGAGAAATCGGCATTAGCCTACTACTGTATATCGTCTGACCAAGACTTCACTAACTGAAAAGGTAATATTATTTAGTTTCAGCTGAGGCCTTCCCTCCTTTTGAATGTATGTACAAATCACTCCTTACATTTTTTTATTGAGAATTTAGGTTATTTTCCATTAAGTAGATGTATAGGGGTGAAACGGTTACAGGCAATGTGCCCAATTTTGAGTCACTGACGGGGGAACCGACTGTCTACAGAAAAGTTTCCATGGCATTTGCTTTTCATCTTCCCGGCGTGTAATACCATTACCTAATAAAGTAGCGTTTATAAGTACAGCGCTGCTTTACAGAGGTTACCGGGGAAACACAACAATTTCTGCTCTTCCATGAGCGCCACCTACTGTCAGAGAGTGGATTTATATTTTCATTTTCATTTATTCATTTTTGTTCAGACCAATGCGAAAATCTGACCAAATGTTTGTTTTTAATTTTAACTGGTATTTGGAAAATAAGCTAATGTGCATTCTAATAATCCCAACACTTTGTTAATGAGGCAGCATATGCAGAATTGTTTATGTAGAAGATAAAATACATAATTTATAATGTTGACTCGTTCTTTTCATAAAAATTATTTAAAGGCTGAAATGTGAGGTCTATCGTTTTATGATTTTTTTTTTTATAAAACACTGTAAATATTTTTTTAATAACAATACCCTGACTATTTTGGTCACTATAATCATGATATACAATGTTCATACTGTTTCATCACTAGAGGTATTCCTCTGCTAAGTAGAGAGGCAAAAATAAGAAATTGTGGGTGATTTAGTGGAGCCATGTGACTGACCATTGAGAGGACAAAGTGGGAAGATCTTGAAAGATGACCTTGCGATTCAACGGCAAACAGGAAAAGAACCAGGAGCAAGACCGCTATTCCTCCCATAAATATGCCCAGATGGTGCACATGTGCATGTGTTGTGTGTCTTGATAAAGTGTCCAACCAACATAAGCATCTGGAACTGTCCAGAGTATTTTATTGCCAAGTGACAAAATCTAAGTGAAAATTACAGATGTTAGAAACCAAAGAGGAAATTGTTAATATGTGCAGGAATTTAATACAATGGAATTTTATTGTAGAAAGTTATTAGGTGTGTGGATAAAACAGGAGTCTCTGCAGGCTCTTCGGCTTAAGTACAAAGGATTATATCTAGTGTTATTAAACAATTTCATAAGCCAGCGATTGCCACGGCATATTTCCTAATAATAATATAAAATGAAAACAAAATGTACAGATTAATTCAATCGTGGGTGTTCGTAATGATTACATCATTGTACTTCAAGTACATTGTGATTTGTTTTTACTTGATATTAAACAGAGACTTTTTGAAGGAACAGTCCCCTTTTTATGATAGCAATTGGCTACTTAGAGAATTATGTTTCTTACATAACATATGAATATTTCTATTTATACGTAAAATATAACAATTAACGTTTAAATTCAGTTTGTTACTTCAAGGTTTTTTTTTTGTTTCTTGATTTGATCTACATTTTCTTCATTGTCTTGCTCAGACAAATTGACATGTATTTAGGTGTCAAAGTCTGTAAGTGAAGCACAGACCTTGACTGCTTTTGTGCTTGGAAACCCAAGCAAACATGACCTCTGTGACTCCACACACTGCAGGAGAGAAGGAAAGGACCCCTTGTCCGTTTATGACTCCATTAAGAGTCTTGGAGAATGTCCAGATTTCCATATAAAGTTATAATTTGGCCTGTTTCCTTTGCTCCTGCAGGCAAGAAAATGAAACTAATTTGTGGCTAAAGAGAGGTTTCACGGAATCGGCTCCATTTGTTACAGCAGTGGCAAGTCTGCGATTACAGCCAGGATAGACAATGGCATTATGCAATCGAGAAATCCTGCCAGCCAATCATGCCGACAGTTTTAAGAGTCTGGCTCAAGAAAATAAGTTTCTAAATAAGAATTTTATAGCAGACAAACACATCGTCAAGTGTTCAAAAGCAGCAAATATCCACAAAACCTTCAAGTTTAATGCAACATGTCCAACTTTATGTCAGCTGTCTCCTGTGGTCTCCTTATATCAGGACAGCCTTTTTATAATTTCCTGTTTATTTTCCTTGGGAAATGAGTCAGGAGAAGTATTTCATGATATCAAAAACCAGTTAGAAAAAAGATAATGGTTGTGCTATTGCTTGGCGACAAAACATTTGCTATAGTTTGGTCACAAGTAAAAAGGACAGAACAGTATCTGGATCACACTCTTCTTTACGCATTTTTTTTATTTATTTTTTTTATAGCTAATCTAGGCGCTGTGAGGTTTTTATCATGATGTTCTGCATTATGTCAGATCATGTTTACATAATAATTACTTAGCAATTCTGTAATATTTTTTTTGTGGGAGCACAGAGTTTCATAGTCATACTTGCACCACAGACCATTCTAATAGCATCAAGAGTGTCTGTATAAAGCATTATCCACTGGGCCAAAAATATCCAGACGGCTACACTGAAAATTCATTCTTAAAAGTAAATTAGTCTCATAAATAAATGAAGTGATAAAATGTGGCCAGCATGTAATACTACAAATGACCATGTCAAGAAAGTCACTGATGCACAACTGCAAATGAGATGAAATACGGCATTGTGAGTACAGACTTAATATTTGTGATGTGCGTGATAATGGGTCCTTGAGTACACAGTGTGACTGGAAGCATGAGGACGTGGAAAAACATGATTATGTGCTTGGCAAGGTCAGATTACAGGCAACAGATATAATAGCCTCGGTCAAGAATTACTACAGTCGTAAAAAAGACTAATTTATTACAGCTTTGTGTTCTTAAATGAGAAGCATTCCACTGATGGGTATCCTAGCAGAGTCAAAGAAATGCTAAAGATGAACACTTCTGAGACGGCACTGAGGGCCTACTTGAATCAACCTAGTTTGAGCCTCAGCATATTCACTAGAATAGGAGCTTTCAAAAGCCATGGACCCTCAAAAATAAGATGATACCCTTACTACAAAAAAAAAGTACAAAGCTGTTACTGGGGCTGTAGCCTTTCGAAAGTTACTAATATGTATCATTTAGGTACTAAAATACACTTTAGGAACCAATATGCACTCATTAAGGGGTAAAAAGCTACAAAGGATACCTTTTGAAAGAGTAACAATTCAGTGACAGCTTTTGTACCTTTTTTTGAAAGTTTAGGCACCACCTTTCAGTCTTACAAATATCTTTGGGTCTGTTTGGACAGAAAATTAAATTGGAAGAAGAGTGTGATTGTGTTTAAAGGATTAGTTCACTTCTGAATGAAAATTTCCTGATAATTTACTCACCCCCATGTCATCCAAGATATTCGAGTCTTTCTTTCTTCAGTTGAAAAGAAATTAATGTTTTTGAGCAAAACATTCCAGGATTTTTCTCCATATAGACTTCAGTGGGGTTCACCGGCAGTTTCAGTGCAGCTTCAAAGGGCTCTACACAATCCCAGATGAGGAATAAGGGTCTTATCTAGCAAAACAATTGTTCATTTTCTAAAAAACAATTTTTTTTTAAATGTATATACTTTTTAACCACAAATGATCGTCTTGCACTGCTCTGTGATCCGCCACGCATGACGTAATCACATGCAAAGGTCACGCGTGATATAGGCGGAAGTACCAATCCAGTGTCTACAAAGCAAACATGCAAAGATTAAGCTAAACGTCCTTTACAAAAAAAAGGTATAACAACAATATCGGACTATTTTGAAGTTGGAGGAGAAAATTTGATGGAGTTTTTCGCCCTTTCGCCTATGTCCTTTCTAACGTAATGCATGGCGTATCGCAGAGCAGTGCAAGATTTATGGCATTTGTGGTTAAAAAGTACATACATTTTAATTTTTTTAGAAAATGAACAATCGTTTCACTAGATAAGACCCTTATTCCTCGTCTGGAAGAGCTTGTGTAGAGCTCTTAGAAGCTGCATTGAAACTGCAATTTGGACCATTATGTACCATTACGGACCATTTATTTACAATTATGTAAATAAAATAGGATAAATAAAATGATTAGGAAGACTGGTTCAGTCAAGAAAAAAACAAGAGCAAAATAAAACATTTGTTATGAAGTTCATCCACTAAATAATGTTTTACGTGAACTAAAAAGCTCATTTGGTGAGAGACTGGTGATGCCTCCGTATTATACTGAGTGAAACAGAAGGTCTTTTATTCCTGCTGCAGTTTTTAATCAAGCTTTATAATTATTGTATTGCTTGATTGAATTTTTTTGGCAAATGGTGGCAAATGAGTTCCCCCTCAATGGGGATTATTAAAGCTTTCTAACTAACTTCTAATTAACTAACTTTCTTAAGATATTTCCATTAATAAATGCTTATTGGCACTGGAAAAAAAAAACAATTATAATATATATATACAGTGGGTACGGAAAGTATTCAGACCCCCTTAAATTTTTCACTCTTTGTTATATTGTAGCCATTTGCTAAAATCATTTAAGTTCATTTTTTTTCCTCATTAATGTACACACAGCACCCCATATTGACAGAAAAACACAGAATTGTTGACATTTTTGCAGATTTATTAAAAAAAGAAAAACTGAAATACCACATGGTCCTAAGTATTCAGACCCTTTGCTCAGTATTTAGTAGAAGCACCCTTTTGATCTAATACAGCCATGAGTCTTTTTGGGAAAGATGCAACAAGTTTTTCACACCTGGATTTGGGGATCCTCTAACATTCCTCCTTGCAGATCCTCTCCAGTTCTGTCAGGTTGGATGGTAAACGTTGGTGGACAGCCATTTTTAGGTCTCTCCAGAGATGCTCAATTGGGTTTAAGTCAGGGCTCTGGCTGGGCCATTCAAGAACAGTCACGGAGTTGTTGTGAAGCCACTCCTTCGTTATTTAAGCTGTGTGCTTAGGGTCATTGTCTTGTTGGAAGGTAAATCTTCGGCCCAGTCTGAGGTCCTGAGCACTCTGGAGAAGGTTTTCATCCAGGATATCCCTGTACTTGGCTGCATTCATCTTTCCCTCGATTGCAACCAGTCGTTCTGTCCCTGCAGCTGAAAAACACCCCCACAGCATGATGCTGCCACCACCATGCTTCACTGTTGGGACTGTATTGGAAAGGCGATGAGCAGTGCCTGGTTTTCTCCACACATACCACTTAGAATTAAGGCCAAAGAGTTCTATCTTGGTCTCATCAGACCAGAGAATCTTATTTCTCACCATCTTAGCAAACTCCATGCAGGCTTTCATGTGTCTTGCACTGAGGAGAGGCTTCCGTCAGGCCACTCTGCCATAAAGCCCAACTAGTGGAGGGCTGCAGTGATGGTTGACTTTCTACAACTTTCTCCCATCTCCCGACTGCATCTCTGGAGCTCAGCCACAGTGATCTTTGGGTTCTTTTTTACCTCTCTCACCAAGGCTCTTCTCCCCCAATATCTCAGTTTGGCTGGACGGCCAGCTCTAGGAAGGGTTCTGGTCGTCCCAAACGTCTTCCATTTAAGGATTATGGAGGCCACTGTGCTCTTAGGAACCTTAAGTGCAGCAGA